>JANJGN010001652.1:5000-119902 GCA_026770705.1 Isurus oxyrinchus | reverse complement strand
GTCAGAGGTCCCGGTACTTCGACCTCCGACCGCGCCCCGAGCGACAAGCCCCGCCCTCGCGCTGCAGGCCACACCCCACAGAGACCGGCACCGCCCCCGCCCTGCAGGCCACACCCCCGGTAGATAGGCCCCGCCCCCCCGGCGCTTCTGGCCACACCCTCCAGAGACCGGCTGCGCCCTCACGCTGCCGCCGCTCTCCCCGTGAGTCAGACCCCGCCTCCGCGCTGCAGGCTACAGCCCCCCACCCCCAGAGACAGGCCCCGCCCTGGCGATGTAGGCCGAACCTCTGAGAGACAGGCCCCGCCCTGGCGATGTAGGCCACACCCCCCAGAGACAGGCCCCACCCTGATGATGTAGGCCACACCCCCCCAGAGACAGGCCCCACCCTGACGATGTAGGCCACACCCCCCAGAGACAGGCCCCACCCTGACGATGTAGGCCACACCCCCAGAGACAGGCCCCACCCTGATGATGTAGGCCACACACCCCCAGAGACAGGCCCCGCCCTGGTGATGTAGGCCGCACCCCCCAGAGACAGGCCCCGCCCTGACGATGTAGGCCGCACCCCCAGAGACAGGCCCCGCCCTGGCGATGTAGGCCACACCCCCCCAGAGACAGGCCCCGCCCTGGCGATGTAGGCCACACCCCCAGAGACAGGCCCCGCCCTGACGATGTAGGCCACCCCCCCCAGAGACAGGCCCCGCCCTGGCGATGTAGGCCACACCCCCCAGAGACAGGCCCCGCCCTGGCTATGTAGGCCACACCCCCCAGAGACAGGCCCCGCCCTGGCGATGTAGGCCACACTCGGTAGATGAAGTACCTCGAGTCCGGTCAGAGGTCAGTGGTCAGTGGTCAGGGTCAGCAGGGTCAGCAGGGTCAGTGTGTGACTGCAAGTGAGGCAGGTAGAGGGATCCTGTGTTCAGGAACAGAGGAGCCTCAGTTCTTGACCTTGTCCAACAGGTACGAGGTACTTGCTCCCTGTGTGGATGAGGAACAGGGCTGTAGGGAGGATGAGCCAGCTGACCATGGCACTGTGGCACAGGAGGCCATTCAAGAGGGGGGAGCAAAAGGCAAGTGGTAGTTGTAGGGTATTCTATAATACCCTGCCCAGTGCCAGGGTGAGGGACATCTCTGACCGGCTTGAAAGGATATTGGAGAGGGAGGGGGAGGATCCAGTTGTTGTGGTCCACGTCAGGACAAATAACATAGGTAAGACTAGGAAAGAGGACCTGTTTGGGGATTATCAGAAACTAGGAACTAAATTAAAGAACAGGTTCTCAAGGGTTATAATCTCCGGATTACTACCCGAGCCATGTGCAAATTGGCATAGGGACACGAGAATAAGGGAAGTAAACACGGCTAAAGGAGTGGTGTGGGAAAGAGGGGTTCCATTTCGTGCGGCACTGGCATCAGGATTGGAACAGGAGGGGACGATCTCCACCTGAACCGATCTGGGACCAATGTTCTAGCGAAAAGGGTAAATAGGGTGGTCAACAGGACTTTAAACTAGAAAGTGGGGGGGAAGGGAGGGTAAAACTCCAAGAAGTATGACTAATGGGAAACAAAGCAGCAGGTTAACATGTGGGGGGGTTGGATTCAACTTCATGGAAAATTATGACAAAACTGAAAACAAAGGAGAGCTCAGGAAATGCTATTAAAGGCTTCAGAACATAAAATAGGACAGAGTGTTTGGGAAGGGCTAGGAATCTAACTTCAAGCACAGCAGATAAAGGGACGACAATGAGAAAGGGGATGGGAAATACAGGACTGAAGGTGTTGTATCTGAATGCATGCAGTATATGAAATAAGGTAAATGAGCTTCTGGTGCAGATTGAAATTGGCAGGTATGATGTGGTGGGCATCACGGAGACATGGCTGCAAGGGGATCAGGACTGGGAGCTAAATATCCAAGGATATACATCCTATCGAAAAGATAGGCAGGTTGGCAGAGGGGTTGGGTTGCTTTGTGAGTAAGAAATGAACTTAAATCGATAGCAAGAAACAACGTAGGGTCAGATGATGTAGAATCTGTGTGGGGTAGAGTTGAGGAACCACAAAGGTAAAAAAACCATAATGGGAGTTATGTACAGGCCTCCGAACAGTAGTCAGGATGTGGGGCACAAGATACACCAGGAGATAGAAAAGTTATGTAAGAAAGGCAAGGTTACAGTGATCATGGAGGATTTCAATATGCAGGTAGACTGGGAAAATCAGGTTGGTAGTGGATCCCAAGAAAAGGAATTTGTGGAATGTCTACGAGATGGCTTTTTGGAGCAGCTTGTGGTGGAACCCACTAGGGAACAGGCAATTCTAGATTTAGTGATGTGTAATGAGGCAGATTTGATAAGGGAGCTTAAGGTGAAGGAACCCTTAGGAGGAAGTGACCATAATATGATAGAATTTACCCTGCAATTTGAGAGGAAAAAGCTGGAATCAGATGTAACGGTATTACAGTTGAATAAAGGCAACTACAGAGGTATGAGGGAGGAGCTGGCCAGAATTGACTGGGAGACGAGCCTAGCAGGAAAGACAGTGGAACAGCAATGGCAGGAGTTTCTGGGAGTAATTTGGGAGACACAGCAAAAATTCATCCCTAGGAAGAAGAAGCATACTAAAGGGAGGACGAGGCAACCATGGCTGACAAGGGAAGTCAGGGACAGCATAAAAGCTAAAGAGAAAGCATACAATGTGGCGAAGAGCAGTGGGAAACCAGGGGATTGGGAAGTCTACAAAGACCATCAGAGGACAACTAAAAAAGAAATAAGGAGGGAGAAGATTAAATATGAGGGTAAACCAGCCAGTAATATAAAGGAAGATTGCAAGAGTTTTTTTTAGATATATAAAGTAAGAGAGGCAAAAGTGGACATTGGGCTGCTGGAAAATGACATTGGAGAAGTAGTAGTGGGGAACAAAGAAATGGCGGAGGAACTGAATAGGTACTTTGTGTCAGTCTTCACAGTGGAAGACACGAGTAACATCCCCAAAGTTCAAGAGAGTCGGGGGGCAGAGGTGAGTACGGTGGCCATTACCAAGGAGAAGGTGCTAGGAAAACTGAAAGGTCTGAAGGTGGATAAATCACCTGGACCAGATGGATTATACCCCAGAGTTCTGAAGGAGATAGCTGAAGAGATAGTGGAGCCGTTAGTGGTGATCTTTCAGGAATCACTGGAGTCAGGGAGGGTCCCAGAGGACTGGAAAATCGCTAATGTAACCCCCCTGGTTAAGAAGGGAGTGAGGCAAAAGACGGGAAATTACAGGCCGATTAGCCTGACCTCGGTCGTTGGTAAGATTTTAGAGTCCATTATTAAGGATGAGATTGCAGAATACTTGGAAGTGCATGGTAAAATCGGGCAAAGTCAGCATGGTTTCATCAAGGGGAGGTCATGCCTGACAAATCTGTTAGAATTCTTTGAGGAGGTAACGAGTAGGTTAGACAAAGGAGAGCCAATGGATGTTATCTACTTAGACTTCCAGAAGGCCTTTGACAAGGTGCTGCACAGGAGGCTGTTCAGTAAGATAAGAGCCCATGGTGTTAGAGGCAAGGTACTAGCATGGATAGAAGATTGGCTGTCTGGCAGGAGGCAGAGAGTGGGGATAAGGGGGTCCTTCTCAGAATGGCGGCCAGTGACTAGTGGAGTTCCGCAGGGGTCAGTGTTGGGACCACAACTTTTCACTTTATACATTAATGATCTAGATGAAGGAACTGAGGGCATCCTGGCTAAGTTTGCAGATGATACAAAGATAGGTGGGGGGACAGGTAGTATTGAGGAGGTGGGGAGGCTGCAGAAGGATTTGGACAGGTTAGGAGAATGGGCAAAGAAGTGGCAGATGGAATACAACGTGGGGAAGTGTGAGGTCATGCACTTTGGGAGGAAGAATAGAGGCATAGACTATTTTCTAAATGGGGAGAGAATTCAGAAATCTGGAGTGCAAAGGGACTTGGGAGTCCTAGTCCAGGATTCTCTTAAGGTTAACTTGCAGGTTGAGTCGGTAGTTAGGAAGGCAAATGCAATGTTGGCATTTATTTCGAGAGGACTAGAATATAAAAGCAGGGATGTGCTGCTGAGGCTTTATAAGACTCTGGTCAGACCACATTTAGAATATTGTGAGCAATTTTGGGCCCCGTATCTCAGGAAGGATGTGCTGGCCCTGGAGAGGGTCCAGAGAAGGTTCACGAGAACAATCCCAGGAATGAAAGGCTTAACATATGAGGAACGTTTGAGGACTCTGGGTCTATACTCGATGGAGTTTAGAAGGATGAGGGGGGATCTGATTGAAACTTACAGAATACTGAAAGACCTGGATAGAGTTGACGTGGGGAAGATGTTTCCATTAGTAGGAGAGACTGGGACCCGAGGGCACAGCCTCAGAGTAAAGGGAAGACCTTTTAGAACAGAGATGAGGAGAAACTTCTTTAGCCAGAGAGTGGTGAATCTATGGAATTCATTGCCACAGAAGGCTGTGGAGGCCAGGTCATTGGGTGTATTTAACACTGAGATAGATAGGTTCTTGATCGGTAAGGGGATCAAAGGTTACGGGGAGAATGTGGGAGAATGGGGTTGAGAAACTTATCAGCCATGATTGAATGGTGAAGCAGACTTGATGGGCTGAATGGCCTAATTTCTGCTTCTGGAGTGTGGAGCGGAGGATCCCGTTGTTGTGGTCCATGTGGGAACTGATCATATTGGTCAAACTATGTTCTGCTGAGAGATTTTGAGGAGTTCGGGTAAATAAAAACACAGAAGCAGAAATCAGTAGATGTAGTATATTTGGATTTCCAAAAGTATTTGGTAATGTGCCGGACAAAAGATTAAGATGTTATTTACAATTTGCATTAATGGTTTAGACAACGAGACAGAGAGTAATGGATGAAAGTTTGCTGCTGATACCATGCTGGATGGAAAGGTAAGCTGTGGGGAGGATACTGAGAGGTTGCAAAGAGATTCAGGCAGGTTAAATGGATGGACAACAAGATGGAAAATGGAGTACAGAATGGTGGAACAGGCTGAACGGTCTACTTCTGCTTCTATTTCTTATGGTCTTGTGAACCTCGTCTGCCATTTCGTACAATCATGGCTGACCTTGGGCTTCAACACCATTTTGCCACCCACTCCCCATTTCCCTTAACTCCCTGAGACACCAAAAATCCGTCTATCCCAGCCTTAAATATATTCAACGATGGAGCATCCACAACCCTCTGGGGCAGAGAACTCCAAAGATTCACAACCCAACTAACTTCTCCTCATCTCAGTCCAAAATGATCAGCCCCTTATGTTGAGACTGTGCCGCTGTGTTTTAGATTCCCGACTGTCACAACTGACTGGGGTTAGTGCGCTGCAATATCCAGTCCCACTGCTCCCTGAGCCGTGACAAATGTGCAAAAGGTTGATCAACCCACTTACTTGTTTAATTTAGCTTAACAGAATACGAGCACCAGGTTTGTAAACTTAATAAGTAAATAACTGTTTATTGAACAAACTGTCTTTAACCAGTGGCAAAAGGAAGGAATATGAGCTGCTAATTTCTAACTCTATAACCTAAACTGTACATCTTCTTAACTCCCAATAACCCACACATAACTCCCAATAACCCACACATAACTCCCAATAACCCACACATAACTCCCAATAACCCACACATAACTCCCAATAACCCACACATAACTCCCAGTAACCCACACATAACTCCCAATAACCCACACATAACTCCCAATAACCCACACATAACTCCCAATAACCCACACATAACTCCCAATAACCCACACATAACTCCCAATAACCCACACATAACTCCCAATAACCCACACATAACTCCCAGTAACCCACACATAACTCCCAATAACCCACACATAACTCCCAATAACCCACACATAACTCCCAATAACCCACACATAACTCCCAATAACCCACACATAACTCCCAATAACCCACACATAAGACACATAAAGCAGACAACAACATGGATTTTAAGGGTGAGATGAAACAGTTCGATAGCACCAGTTCCGGAGTACAGGATTGGATGGGTTGATTTTGATCAATGTCTTCCAAATTCCTGTCAGTTCTTGTTGATGACACGAGGTGGTCTTCCGGCACTTTCAGTATTTAGTTCACTGGTTGAGCACTTGCTTTTCAATGTCTCGAACAATGATGTCCCCCTTTGCCTCTTGACAGTGTTTTTCAAAGAGAGCAGTTTATAGAGATTTTTTCTTTATTCACTCCCGGGATGTGGGCTTGGCTGGCTGGGTCAGCATTTATTGCCCATTCCTCGTGGCCCTTGAGAACTGTCAATCACCTGAGGCCTGACTAGGACCTGAGTAGGTGTTAATTACTATTTGAAGCTTCACTAGTGTGAGTCACCTCAGTTCTATTTAAGAAAGGGACTATCTGGAAGCACTCTACAGTGTGTTTGTACAGGAACACATCCTGAGTTGGGCACAGCCAGAGCAGGTATTCAGAATTTGGTGCAAAGCTATCCAACTTCTTAAACCTTCAGAGCGTGCTGCAGCAGGAGAGGCTACAAGGGAAGCCGGGGACATTTCCAGTGCCCGGGACCAGCATGTGTGCAGGAAGTGTGTCCAGCTGCAGCTCCTGGAAGCTGGGGTTTCAGAGCTGGAACTGTGGCTGGGGACACTGTGGAGCATCCGCGAGTCTGAGAGCATCGTGGATAGCACCTTTAGAGAGGCGGTCACACCGCAGATGAAGGGACTTGAGGAAGGAAGGGAATGGGTGACCACCAGGCAGTGCAAGAGAAACAGACAGGTAGTTCAGGAGTCTCCTGGGGTCCCACTCGCAAATTGGTATTCCGTTTTGGAGGCTGATGAGGGTGCTGGTTCCTCCAGGGAGTGCAGACAGAGCCAAGCTTCTGGCACCACAAGCAGCCTGTCTGTACAGGAGGGGAGGAAGAGAGGAAGAGCAATAGTAATAGGGGAACAATAAATAAAAAATACCTGGAAAAACTCAGCAGGTCCGGCAGTATCTGCGGAGAGGAACACAGTTAACGTTTCGAGTCCTCATGACCCTTCAACAGAACTAAGTAAAAATAGGAAAAGGGTGAAATATAAGCTGGTTTAAGGGTTGGTGGGGTGGTGGTGGTTGTAGGGACAAGCAAGCAGTGATAGGAGGAGATAATCAAAAGATGTCACAGACAAAAGAACAAAGAGGTGTTGAAGGTGGTGATATTATCTAAGGAATGTGCTAATTAAGAATGGATAGCAGGACACACAAGGTGGCTCTAGTAGGGGTGAGGTGAAATAAGACTAACAGGGCATAAAACTCCTCCAGTACAGCACCTCATCTTCCGCCGAGGCACTTTACAGCCTTCCAGACTGAATATTGAATTCAACAACTTTAGATCTTGAGCTCCCTCCTCCATCCCCACCCCCTTTCTGTTTCCCCCTTCCTCCTTGTTTTTTCCAATAATTTAAATAGATTTTTCTTTTCCCACCTATTTCCATTATTTTTAATGTATTCCACCGATCATTTATCTATACCTTTTATGCCCTTTTAGTCTTATTTCACCCCAGCCCCACTAGGTCTATCTGTACCTTGCTTGTCCTGCTATCCACTCTTAATTAGCACATTCTTTTAGATAATATCACCACCTTCAACACCTCTTTGTTCTTTTGTCTGTGACATCTTTGGATTATCTCCTTCTATCACTGCTTGTTTGTCCCAAACCCGCCCTCCGCCACCACCCCCCCTCTAAACCAGCTTATACTTCACCCCTCTCCTATTTTTACTTAGTTCTGTTGAAGAGTCATATGGACTTGACTCATTAACTGTGTTCCTCTCCGCAGACGCTGTCAGACCTGCTGAGTTTTTCCAGCTATTCTTGTTTTTTACTTTGGATTTCCAGCATCCGCAGTTTTTTTGTTTTTTTTGTTTTTATCTTTAGTAATAGTGGATTCTATAGTCAGGGGAAGAGATAAGCGCTACTGTAGCCGTCAACGTGACTCCAGGATGGTGTTGCCTCCTTGGTGCCAGGGTCTGGGATGTCACTGAACGGCTGCAGGACATCCTGAAGGGGGAGGGTGATAAGGCAGAGGTCATGGTACATGTTGGTACCAATGACATAGGTAGAAAGAGGGATGAGGTCTTGCATCAAGATTTCAGGGAGTTAGGCAGTAGACTAAAAAGCAAGACCAATTCCAAATGAATTACAAATATTATCCTGCCAAGAGCCCCCGGTTGTTATGGAACAGCAGTTGGTAAAGGTTGAGTTGTTTAAATCCCAGAGGGAAACTTGAACAATTGCCATAACCTATATTTCCAATTGGTATGTTTGAGATGTGGCTCTGAATTCAGGAATAAGACCACCGAGCCTCAGGATTTTTTTATATATAACTGAATTGAAGATTTATTAATTTAAAAACAAATTAAACACATACACATGTCTACAAATTACTATCATAACTTTTAAACATATCCCCAAATTAATCACTCCCAGGTAAATCTTCACCAAGGCGACAATAACCCAGAGACTTTAAACAGACACCAGGCAAAGCACATTTGACTTTACGAATTCAAAATGAAGTTTATTGCAATTTGATTCCTATGCAGACACAGTTGTAGGCTTACAGGCTGGTTAGATCTTACATACCTCTACCTTACACACAATCTTCTTCCTCTCGTTATACCTAGCTTCACCTTTGACTGTAAATTTTCCAGGGTATCCTAGGCTTTTAACGTCACATCTTCTAACAATAACATTTTCATCCCATTAATTTTATTAGCAATAGAAACACATTGCTTGGACCCTCCCAGCTATGTGCAAGATTTTACTCTGACTCTTGAAAGCTTTATTCAACAAATGCAAATTAACCCTTTACCTTCTATCCTCCTTACTGTTTATATACTTAACATCTCAAAACTATTATACATCAAAGCACCCAGGCTGGCTTTAATCCAGTTAAGACACACACAGACACAGACCCCACTACAATTCTGTTTAAAAATAATTTCCAGTGCTATTATAGACATTAAGATCTCTTCATGACCCTCCCCTTTAATGATTCTGGTAACCTGACCATCCCCTTTAATAAATTTAGTAATCTCTCTCCTCCCCTTTTAAGATGGGCTTGTGACTCCTGTCCTGGCATGGTGTGCCTACTCTGGGTGTGCCTGCTCTGGGTGTGCCTGCTCTGGGTGTGCCTACTCTGGGTGTGCCTGCTCTGGGTGTGCCTGCTCTGGGTGTGCCTACTCTGGGTGTGCCTACTCTGGGTGTGCCTACTCTGGGTGTGCCTGCTCTGGGTGTGCCTGCTCTGGGTGTGCCTACTCTGGGTGTTCCTACTCTGGGTGTGCCTACTCTGGGTGTGCCTACTCTGGGTGTGCCTACTCTGGGTGTGCCTACTCTGGGTGTGCCTGCTCTGGGTGTGCCTACTCTGGGTGTGCCTGCTCTGGGTGTGCCTGCTCTGGGTGTGCCTACTCTGGGTATGCCTACTCTGGGTGTGCCTACTCTGGGTGTGCCTGCTCTGGGTGTGCCTGCTCTGGGTGTGCCTGCTCTGGGTGTGCCTACTCTGGGTGTGCCTACTCTGGGTGTTCCTACTCTGGGTGTGCCTGCTCTGGGTGTGCCTGCTCTGGGTGTGCCTGCTTTGGGTGTGCCTGCTCTGGGTGTGCCTACTCTGGGTGTGCCTGCTCTGGGTGTGCCTGCTCTGGGTGTGCCTACTCTGGGTGTGCCTGCTCTGGGTGTGCCTGCTCTGGGTGTGCCTGCTCTGGGTGTGCCTGAGGACCGACAGGGATGTGGTACTGGTATTTGTAGATGGTGTAGTTGGTGAGTTTGGCCAGGAAATGTGGCACCAGGACAGTGCCCAGCAGCCTGTAGCCCATCTTATGGTAGAGGCTCTGTGCCTCTGTCTGAATGACAGAAGTCCCGAGCACGATGCCAGCAAAGCCAGAGCGCTGGGCAAAGCGCAGGACAGTGAGGCACAAAGCCTTGGCAATGCCCTGGCCACGGTAGTCCTGACGCACATTCATCCGCTTCAGCTCCACGTCCATGGGTGAGGTGTTAGAGGGGACAGCTCCCACTGTACCCACCACAACCCCGTCAGACTCTGCCACCCAGAAACAGCTGCCTGGCCGCTCCATGTACCAGCTCCTGATGTCCAGGAGGTCCTGCATCAGATTCAGGTCAATGATGCCGGACCACAGATGTCTAAGCAGCCAGTGTCCCACAGACAGCAGGATGAGCATGGCGGTAAGGGACAGCAGCAGGGAACTGGACAGCATGAGGAACAGGCAGAAGCTGAGTGCGAGGCTGGCCTGGATCCACGTCTGCTTCATAACATGTCGACACGCCCTGGGGAAATGCTGCTGCACACCAGCAACGTATATGTCCCGCACGCTCTGGTAATCAGTGTCCTGGTACACACGAATTCGATACTTCACCATCCTGCTACCATCCAGTCAGGGTCTTGAACAAAAGTTAGATTCAAGGTTAGACACACGAGGAACAGAGCATTCTTACAAAGAGTTTTCATTTCTGCAGTTCAGAACCAAAATTAGTGATCATACAAGCTCCTGTCCTCAGACACACTGTAGATTTACAGTCTCACGACTGTCAGCCTCACAGTGTAGTCTCACGGCCTCACGACTGTCAGCCTCAGACAAAATGTAGTCTCACAGCCTCACTACTGTCAGCTTCAGCCAGGCTGTCATCTCAGCCTCACTACTGTGAGCCTCAGACAGACTGTTGTCTCACAATCTCACTACTGAGAGGCTCAGGCATGCTGTAATCTGACAATCTCAATACTCTCAGCCTCAGACATGGTAGTTTCCAAGTCTCACTACTTTCAGACTCAGGCAGACTGTAATCTCACAATCTCGCTACTGCGAGCCTCAGACAGACTGTAGTTTCAGTCTCGCTACTGTCAGCTTCAGATAGACTGTAGACTCTCAGTCTCACTACTGACAGCCTCAGACAGACTGTAGTCTCAGTCTCGCTACTGTCAGCTTCAGAAAGACTGTGCTGTCACCATCCCAATTCTGTCAGCCCAGCCTGAAACAAGCTGCATTTTCCAAGTGTCACTACTGTCAGCCTCTGACAGACTGTAGTCTCACAATCACAATACTGTCAGCCTCAATTGGACGAGTTTCACAGTCTCGCAGGCCGGTCAGTCTAACCTCGGTGGTGGTGAAGTTGCTAGAAAGAGTTCTGAGGGAGAGAATATCTCTGCACTTGGAGAGACACGGATTAATCAGGGATAGTCAGCGTGGATTTGTTAAAGGAAGGTCATGTTTGACAAATTTGATTGAATTTTTTCAGGAGGTAACCAGGAGTGTTGCTGAGGGTAATGCATTTGATGTGGTCTACATGGACTTCAGCAAGGCTTTTAATAAGGTCCCTCATAGCTGACTGGTCAAGGAAGTAAGAGCCCATAGGATCCAAGGCCTATCACAGAGCTATGCTGATTGAGAGAATGAATCAGTTAACACAGACTAACTCACCATAACATCAATGTGTAAACACACAGTAACTCACCATAACCTCAACCAGTAAAACACAGTAACTCACCCTAACCTCACTCAGTTAACACTCAGTAACTCATATTAACCTCAATCAGTTAACACACAGTAACACACCCTCACCCTAACCTCAATCAGTTAACACACTGTAACTCACCCTAAGCTGAATCCGTTAACACACAGTAACTCACCCTAACCTCAATCAGTTAACACAGAGTAACTCACCCTTACCTCAATCAGTTAACACACAGTAACTCACCATAACCTCAATCAGTTAACACACAGTAACTCACCATAACCTCAATCAGTTAACACAGAGTAACTCAAACTAACCTCAATCAGTTAACACAGAGTAACTCACCATAACCTCAATCAGTTAACACAGAGTAACTCACCATAACCTCAATCAACACACAGTAACTCACCCCAACCTCAATCAGTTAATGCACTCAACATAACCTCAATGAGTAAACAAACAGTAACTCACCCTAACCTCGATCAGTAAACACACAGTAACTCACCATAACCTCAATCAGTTAACACACAGTAACTCACCCTAACCTCAATCAGTTAACACACAGTAACTCACCTAACCTCAATCAGTTAACACAGAGTAACTCACCATAACCTCAATCAGTAAACAAATAGTAACTCACCCTAACCTCAATCAGTTAACACAGAGTAACTCACCATAACCTCAATCAGTAAACAAATAGTAACTCACGCTAACCTCAATCAGTTAACACAGAGTAACTCACCCTAAACTCAATCAGTAAACACACAGTAACTCACCCTGACCTCAATCAGTTCACACACAGTAACTCACCATAACCTCAATCAGTTAACATGCTGTAACTCACATTAATCTCAATCAGTTAACACACAGTAACTTACACTAACCTCAGTCAGTTAACACACAGTAACTCAGCCTAACCTCAATCAGTAAACACACATTAACTCACACTAACCTCAATCTGTTAACACACAGTAATTCTCATTAACCTCAATCAGTTAACACACATTAACTCACATTAATCTCAATCAGTTAACACACAGTAACACACCCTCACCTAACCTCAATTAATAAACACACAGTAACTCACACTAACCTCAATCAGTTAACACACAGTAACTCACATTAACCTCAATCAGTTAACACACAGTAACACACCCTAACCTCAATCAGTAAACACACATTAACTCACACTAACCTCAATCTGTTAACACACAGTAATTCTCATTAACCTCAATCAGTTAACACACATTAACTCACCATAACCTCAATCAGTTAACACACAGTAACACACCCTCACCCTAACCACAATCAGTAAACACGAAGTAACTCAACCTAACCTCAATCAGTTAACACACAGTAACTCACATTAACCTCAATCAGTTAACACACAGTAACTCACATTAATCTCAATCAGTTAACACACAGTAACACACCATAACCTCAAACAGTAAACATACATTAACTCACACTACCCTCAATCAGTTAACACACAGTAATTCACATTAACCTCAATCAGTTAACACACAGTAACTCACATTAATCTCAATCAGTTAACACACAGAAAATCACCAAAACCGCAATCACTTAACACACAGTAACTCACCCTAACCTCAACCAGTTAACACAAAGTAACTCACCCTAAACCCAATCAGTTAACACACAGTAACTCACCAAAACATCAATCAATTAACAGACAGTATCTCACCCTAACCTCAGTCAGTAAACACACAGTAACTCACCCTAAACTCAATCAGTTAACACATCGTAACTCACCCTAACATCAATCAGTTAACACACAGTAACACACCCTCACCCTAACCCCATTCAGTAAACACACAGTAACTCACCCCAACCTCAATCAGTTAACACAGAGTAACTCACCATAACCTCAATCAGTAAACAAATAGTAACTCACGCTAACCTCAATCAGTTAACACAGAGTAACTCACCCTAAACTCAATCAGTAAACACACAGTAACTCACCCTGACCTCAATCAGTTCACACACAGTAACACACCCTCACCCTAACCCCATTCAGTAAACACACAGTAACTCACACTGACCTCAATCAGTTAAAACAGAGTAAGTCACCCTAACCTCAATCAGTTAACATGCAAGAACTCACCCTAATCTCAATCAGTTAACACAAAGTAACTCACCCAAACCACAATCAGTTAACACACAGTAATTCACCATCACCCTAACCTCAATCAGTAAACACATAGTCACTCACATTAACCTCAATCAGTTAACACACAGTAACTCACCCTAACCTCAATCTGTTAACACACAGTAAGTCACAGTAATCTCAATTAGTTAACACACAGTAACTCACCCTAACCTCAAACAGTTAACACACAGTAACACACCCGCACCCTAACCTCAATCAGTAAACACGAAGTAAGTCAACCTAACCTCAATCAGTTAACACACAGTAACTCACATTAACCTCAATCAGTTAACACACAGTAACACACCCTAACCTCAATAGGTAGACACACATTAACTCACACTAACCTTAATCAGTTAACACACCGTAATTCAGATTAACCTCAATCAGTTAACAAACAGTAACTCACATTAATCTCAATCAGTTAACACACTGTTACTAACCAAAACCGCAATCAGTTAACACACAGTAACTCACCCTAACCTCAACCAGTTAACACAAATTAACTCACCCTAAACCCAATCAGTTAACACACAGTAACTCACCAAAACATCAATCAATTAACACACAGTACCTCACCCTAACCTCAATCATTAACACACAGTAACTCACCCTAAACTCAATCAGTTAACACACAGTAACTCACCCTAACATCAATCAGTTAACACACAGTAACACACCCTCACCCTAACCCCATTCAGTAAACACACAGTAACTCACACTAACCTCAATCAGTTAAAACAGAGTAAGTCACCCTAACCTCAATCAGTTAACATGCAAGAACTCACCCTAATCTCAATCAGTTAACATACAGTAATTCACCCTCGCCCTAACCACAATCAGTTAACACACAGTAATTCACCCTCACCCTAACCTCAATCAGTAAACACATAGTAATTCACATTAACCTCAATCAGTTAACACACAGTAACTCACCCTAACCTCAATCAGTTAACACACAGTAATTCACCCTAACCTCAACCAGTTAACACACAGTAACTCACAGTAACCTCAATCAGTTAACACACAGTAACTCACCCTAAACTCAATCAGTTAACACACAGTAACTCATCCTAAGTTCAATCAGTTAACACACAGTAACTCACCCTAATCTCAATCAGTTGACACACAGTAACTCACCATAACCTCAAACAATTAAAAAACAGTAACTCATATTAACCTCAATCATTAAACACACAGTAACTCACCCTAACATCAATCAGTAAACACACAATAACTCACATTAACCTCAATCAGTTAACACACAGTAACTCACCATAACCGCAATCAGTTAACACACAGTAACTCACATTAACCTCAATCAGTTAACACACAGTAACTTACATTAACGTCAATCAGTTAACACAGAGTAACTCACCCTAACCTCAATCAGTTAACACACAGTAACACACACTCACCCTAACCTCAATCAGTAAATACACAGTAACTCACCATAACCTCAATCAGTTAACACACGGTAACTCACCCTAACCTCAATCAGTAAACACACAGTAACTCACCCTAACCTCAATCAGTTAACACAAAGTAACTCCCTAACCTCAATCAGTTAACACACAGTAACACATACTAACCTCAATCAGTTAACACAGAGTAACGCACCCTAACCTCAATCAGTTAACACACAGTAACTAACATTAACCTCAATCAGTTAACACACAGTAACTCACCCTAACCTCAATCAGTTAACACAGAGTAACACACCCTAACCTCAATCAGTTAACACACAGAAACTAACATTAACCTCAATCAGTTAACACATAGTAACTCACCAAAACCTCAATCAGTTAACACACAGTAACACACCCTAACCTCAATCAGTTAACACACATTAACTCACCCTAAACTCAATCAGTTAACACACAGTAACTCACCAAAACCTCAATCAGTTAACATACAGTAAGTCAGCATAACCTCAAGGAGTAAACACAGAGGAACTCACCATAACCGCAATCAGTTAACACACAGTAACTCACATTAACCTCAATCAGTAAAAGACAGTAACTCACCCCAAACTCAATCAGTTAACACACAGTAACTCACCCTAACCTCACTCAGTTAACACAGAGTAACTCAACATAATCTCCATGAGTAAACACACAGTAACTCGCCCTAACCTCTATCAATAAACACAGAGTAACTCACCCTAACCTCAATGAGTAAACACACAGTAACTCACACTAACCTCAATCCGTTAACACACAGTAACTCACCCTAAGCTGAATCCGTTAAAACACATAAACTCACCCTAACCTCAATCAGTTAACAAACAGTAACTCACCCTAAACTCAATCAGTTAACACAGAGTAACTCACCATAACCTCAATCAGTTAACACACAGTAACTCACCATAACCTCAATGAGTAAAAACACAGGAACTCACAATAACCGCAATCAGTTAACACACAATAACTCACATTAACCTCAGTCAGTAAAACACAGTAACTGACCCCTACCTCAATCCGTTGACGCACAGTAACTCACCATAACCTCAATCAGATAACACACAGTAACTCACATTAACCTCAATCAGTTAATACACAGTAATTCACCCTCACCCTAACTCAAACAGTAAACACACAATAACTCACACTAACCTCAATCAGTTAGCACACAGTAACACACATTATCCTCAATCAGTTAACACATAGTAACTCACGTTAACCTCAATTAGTTAACACTCAGTAACTCAACCTAACCTCAGTCCGTTAACACACAGTAAGTCACAGTAACCTCAATCAGTTAACATACAGTAACTCACCCTAACCTCAAACAGTTAACACACAGTAACTCACAGTAACCTTAATCAGTTAACACTCAGTAACTCATATTAACCTCAATCAGTTAACACACAGTAACACACCCTGACCCTAACCTCAATCAGTGAACACACAGTAACTGAACCTAACCTCAATCAGTTAACACACAGTAACACACCCGCACCCTAACCTCAATCAGTTAACACACAGTAACTCACCCTCACCCTAACCTCAATCAGTTAACACAGAGTATCTCACCATAACCTCAATGAGTAAGCACACAGTAACTCACCCTAACCTCACTCAGTTAACAAAAAGTAACTCGCCTATCACGGAGCAATGCTGATTGAGAGAATGTATCAGTTAACACAGACTAACTCACCATAAGCTCAATGTGTAAACACACAGTAACTCACCCTAACCTCACTCAGTTAACACAGAGTAACTCAACATAATCTCCATGAGTAAACACACAGTAACTCGCCCTAACCTCTATCAGTAAACACAGAGTAACTCACCCTAACCTCAATGAGTAAACACACAGTAACTCACACTAACCTCAATCCGTTAACACACAGTAACTCACCCTAACCTCAATCCGTTAAAACACATAAACTCACCCTAACCTCAATCAGTTAACAAACAGTAACTCACCCTAAACTCAATCAGTTAACACAGAGTAACTCACCATAACCTCAATCAGTTAACACACAGTAACTCACCATATCCTCAATGAGTAAAAACACAGGAACTCAGCCTAACGTCAATCAGTTAACACAGAATAACTCACCATAACCTCAATCAGTAAAAACACAGTAACTCACCATAACTGCAATCAGTTAACACACAATAACTCACATTAACCTCAGTCAGTAAAACACAGTAACTGACCCCTACCTCAATCCGTTGATGCACAGTAACTCACCATAACCTCAATCAGTTAACACACAGTAATTCACCCTCACCCTAACTCAAACAGTAAACACACAATAACTCACACTAACCTCAATCAGTTAGCACACAGTAACACACACTAACCTCAATCAGTTAACACATAGTAACTCACGTTAACCTCAATCAGTTAACACAGAGTAACTCACCATAATCTCAATGCGTAAACACACAATAACTCACCCTAACCTCAATCAGTTAACACAGAGTAACTCAACATAACCTCAATCAGTAAACACACAGTAACTCACCATAACCGCAATCAGTTAACACACAGTAATTCACATTTACCTCAATCAGTAAAACACAGTAACTCAACCCAACCTCAATCAATTAACGCACTGTAACTCACCATAACCTCAATGAGTAAACACACAGTAACTCACACCAACCTCAGTCTGTTCACACACAGTCACTCACTTAACCTCAATCTGTTCCACACAGTAACTCACACTAACCTGAGTCTGTTCACACACTGTAACTCACAATAACCTCAGTCTGTTCATGCCCAGTAACTCATACTAAATCTGTCTGTACATTCATAGTAACCCACACTAATCTCAGTCTGTTCACACACAGTAACTCACACTAACCTCAGTCTGTTCACACACAGTAACTCACACTAACCTCAGTATGTTCACACAGTAACTCACACTACCTCAGTCTGTTCACACACAGTAACTAACACTAACTTCAGTCTGTTCACACACAGTAACTCACACTAACCTCAGTCTGTTCACACACAGTAATTCACACTAACCCGAGTCTGTTCACACACAGTAGCTCACTTAACCTCAACCTGTTCACACACAGTAACTCATAGTATCCTCAGTCTATTCACCAACAGTAACTCAAACTAACCTCAGCCTGTTCACACACAGTAAATCACATTCCCTCAATCTGTTCACACACAGTAACTCACTCTAACCTCAGTCTATTCACACACAGTAACTCACTTAACCTCAATCTGTTCACACAGTAACTCACAGCTAACCTCAGTCTGTTCAGACACAGTAACTCACATTAACCTCAGTCTGCTCACACACTGTAATTCACACTAACCTCAGTCTGTTCATGTCCAGTAACTCACACTAAATCTGTCTGTTCATGCATAGTAACTCACACTAACCTCAGTCTGTTCACACACAGTAACTCACACTAACCTCAGTCTGTACACACAGTAACTCACACTATATCAGTCTGTTCACTCATAGTAACTCACACTAACCTCAGTCTGTTCACCCACAGTAACTCACACTAACCTCAGTCTGTTCACACAGTAACTGACACTAACCTCAGTCTGTTCACACACAGTAACTCACACCAACCTCAGTCTGTTCACACACAGTCACTCACTTAACCTCAATCTGTTCCACACAGTAACTCACACTAACCTGAGTGTGTTCACACACTGTAACTCACAATAACCTCAGTCTGTTCATGCCCAGTAACTCATACTAAATCTGTCTGTACATTCATAGTAACCCACACTAATCTCAGTCTGTTCACACACAGTAACTCACACTAACCTCAGTCTGTTCACACACAGTAACTCACACTAACCTCAGTATGTTCACACAGTAACTCACACTACCTCAGTCTGTTCACACACAGTAACTAACACTAACTTCAGTCTGTTCACATACAGTAACTCACACTAACCTCAGTCTGTTCACACACAGTAATTCACACTAACCCGAGTCTGTTCACACACAGTAGCTCACTTAACCTCAACCTGTTCACACACAGTAACTCATAGTATCCTCAGTCTATTCACCAACAGTAACTCAAACTAACCTCAGCCTGTTCACACACAGTAAATCACATTCCCTCAATCTGTTCACACACAGTAACTCACTCTAACCTCAGTCTATTCACACACAGTAACTCACTTAACCTCAATCTGTTCACACAGTAACTCACAGCTAACCTCAGTCTGTTCAGACACAGTAACTCACATTAACCTCAGTCTGTTCACACACTGTAATTCACACTAACCTCAGTCTGTTCATGTCCAGTAACTCACACTAAATCTGTCTGATCATGCATAGTAACTCACACTAACCTCAGTCTGTTCACACACAGTAACTCACACTAACCTCAGTCTGTACACACAGTAACTCACACTATATCAGTCTGTTCACTCATAGTAACTCACACTAACCTCAGTCTGTTCACCCACAGTAACTCACACTAACCTCAGTCTGTTCACACAGTAACTGACACTAACCTCAGTCTGTTCACACACAGTAACTCACCCTAACCTCAGTCTGTTCACAAACAGTAACTCACACTAACCTCAGTCTGTTCACACACTCTAACTCACACTAACCTCAGTCTGTTCATGCCCAGTAACTCACACTAAATCAGTCTGTTCATTCATAGTCACTCACACTAACCTCAGTCTGTTCACACACAGTAACTCACACTAACCTCAGTCTCATCACACACTGTAACTCACACTAACCTCAGTCTGTTCACGCACAGTAACTCACACTAACCTCAGTCTGTTCACACACAGTAACTCACACTAACTTCAGTCTGTTCACACACAGTAACTCACACTAACCTCAGTCTGTTCACACACAGTAACTCACACTAACCTCAGTCTGTTCACATAGTAACTCAAACTATATCAGTCTGTTCACTCATAGTACCTCACACTAACCTCAGTCTGTTCACCCAAAGTAACTCACACTAACCTCAGTCTGTTCACCCAGTAACTCACACTAATCTCAGTCTGTTCACGCCCAGTAATTCAAACTAAATCAGTCAGTTTACTCATAGTAACTGACACTAACCTCAGTCTGTTCACAAACAGTATCTCACACTAACCTCAAGCTATTCACACACAGTAACTCACACTAACCTGATTCTGCTCACACACAGTAACTCACTTAACCTCAACCTGTTCACACACAGTAACGCATACTAACCTCAGTCTATTCACCAACAGTAACTCACACTAACCTCAGTCTGATGAAACACAGTAACTCACACTAGCCTCAGTCTGTTCACCCAGTAACTCACACTAATCTCAGTCTGTTCACGCCCAGTAATTCAAACTAAATCAGTCAGTTTACTCATAGTAACTGTCACTAACCTCAGTCTGTTCACAAACAGTATCTCACACTAACCTCAAGCTATTCACACACAGTAACTCACACTAACCTGATTCTGCTCACACACAGTAACTCACACTAACCTCAACCTGTTCACACACAGTAACGCATACTAACCTCAGTCTATTCACCAACAGTAACTCACAATAACCTCAGTCTGATGAAACACAGTAACTCACACTAACCTCAGTCTGTTCACACACAGTAACTCACTTTCCTTCAATTTGTTCACACACAGTAACTCACTTAACCTCAATCTGTACACACACACTAACTCACACTAACCTGAGTCTGTTCACACACACTAACTCTCATTAACCTCAATTTGTTCAAACAGTAACTCACAGCTAACCTCAGCCTGTTCACACACTGTAACTCACACTAACCTCAGTCTGTTCATGCCCAGTAACTAACACTAAATCTGTCTGTTCATTCATAGTAACTCACACTAACTCAATCTGTTCACACACAGTAACTCACACTAACCTCAGTCTGTTCACACAGTAACTCAAACTACCTCAGTCTGTTCACACACATTAACCCACACTAACCTCAGTCTGTTCACATACAGTAACTCACACTAACCGCAGTCTGTTCACACAGTAACTCACACTAATCTCAGTCTGTTCACGCCCAGGATCTCATACTAAATCAGTCAGTTTACTCATAGTAACTGACACTAACCTCAGTCTGTTCACAAACAGTATCTCACACTAACCTCAAGCTATTCACACACAGTAACTCACACTAACCTCAGTCTGATGAAACACAGTAACTCACACTAGCCTCAGTCTGTTCACCCAGTAACTCACAGTAATCTCAGTCTGTTCACGCCCAGTAATTCAAACTAAATCAGTCAGTTTACTCATAGTAACTGACACTAACCTCAGTCTGTTCACAAACAATATCTCACACTAACCTCAAGCTATTCACACACAGTAACTCACACTAACCTGATTCTGCTCACACACAGTAACTCACACTAACCTCAACCTGTTCACACACAGTAACGCATACTAACCTCAGTCTATTCACCAACAGTAACTCACACTAACCTCAGTCTGATGAAACACAGTAACTCACACTAACCTCAGTCTGTTCACACACAGTAACTCACTTTCCTTCAATTTGTTCACACACAGTAACTCACACTAACCTGAGTCTGTTCACACACAGTAACTCACTTAACCTCAATCTGTTCACACACACTAACTCACACTAACCTGAGTCTGTTCACACACACTAACTCTCATTAACCTCAATTTGTTCAAACAGTAACTCACAGCTAACCTCAGTCTGTTCACACACTGTAACTCACACTAACCTCAGTCTGTTCATGCCCAGTAACTAACACTAAATCTGTCTGTTCATTCATAGTAACTCACACTAACTCAATCTGTTTACACACAGTAACTCACACTAACCTCAGTCTGTTCACACAGTAACTCAAACTACCTCAGTCTGTTCACACACATTAACTCACACTAACCTCAGTCTGTTCACATACAGTAACTCACACTAACCGCAGTCTGTTCACACAGTAACTCACACTAATCTCAGTCTGTTCACGCCCAGGATCTCATACTAAATCAGTCTGTTTACTCATAGTAACTGACACTAACCTCAGTCTGTTCACACACTGTATCTCACACTAACCTCAAACTATTCATACACAGTAACTCACACTAACCTAAAGTCTGTTCACACACAGTAACTCACTTAACCTCAACCTGTTCACACAGAGTCACTCATACTAACCTCAGTCTATTCACCAACAGTCAATCACACTAACCTCAGTCTGTTCACACACAGTAACTCACTTTCCCTCAATCTGTTCACACACACTAACTCACTCTAAACTCAGTTTATTCACACACAGTAACTCACTTAACCTCAATCTGTTCACACACAGTAACTCTTACTAACCTCAGTCTGTTTACACACTGTAACTCACTTAACCTCAATCTGTTCACATTCACACACACTAACTCACACTAACCTGAGTCTGTTCACACATAGTAACTCACATTAACCTCTTTCTGTTCACACAGTAACTCACTCTAACCTCAATATGTTCACAGACTGTAACTCACAGTAACGTCAGTCTGATCACACACAGAAACTCACACTAACCTCAGTCTGTTCACACACAGAAACTCAAACTAACCTCAGTCTATTCACACACAGTAGCTCCCTCTAACCTCAGTCTGTTCACACAAAGTAACTCACACTAATATCAGTCTGCTCACACAAAGTATCTCATACTAACCTCAGCCTGTTCACACACAGTTACTCACACTAACCTCAGACTATTCACACATTAACTCACACTAACCTCAGTCTGTTGACACACAGTAACTGACACTAACCTCAGTCTGTTCACACACGGTAACTCACACTAACCTCAGTCTGTTCACACACGGTAACTCAAACTAACCTCAGTCTGTTCAAAAACAGTAACTCATTCTAACCTCAGTCTGTTCACGCACAGTTAATCACACTAACCTCAGTCTGCTCACACACAGTATCTCATACTAACCTCAGCCTGTTTACACACAGTAACTCACACTAACCTCAGTCTGTTGACACACAGTAACTCATACTAACCTCAGTCTGTTCACACACGGTAACTCAAACTAACCTCAGTCTGTTCAAAAACAGTAAATCACTTTAACCTCAGCCTGTTCACGCACAGTTAATCACACTAACCTCAGTCTGCTGACACACAGTATCTCATACTAACCTCAGCCTGTTTACACACAGTAACTCACACTAACCTCAGTCTGTTCACACACAGTAACTCACACTAGCCTCAGACTATTCACACAGTAACTCACAATAACCTCAATCTATGCACACACAGTATCTCATACTAACCTCAGCCTGTTTACACACATTAACTCACACTAACCTCAATCTGTTCACACTGAGTAACTTGCACTAACCTCAGTCTGTTCACACAGTAACTCACACTATATCAGTCTGTTCACTCATAGTAACTCACACTAACCTCAGTCTGTTCACCCTCAGTAACTCACACTAACCTCAGTCTGTTCACACAGTAACTCACACTAACCTCAGTCTGTTCACAAACTGGAACTCACACAAACCTTCAGTCTTTTCACACACATTAACTCACACTAACCTCAGTCTGTTCACACCCAGTAACTCACTTTCCCTCAATTTGTTCACACACTAACTCACTCTAACCTCAGTCTGCATACACACAGTAACTCACTTAACCTCAATTTGTTCACACACAGTAACTCACTCTAACCTCAGTCTGTTCACACACAGTAACTCACTTAACCTCAATCTGTTCACACACACTAACTCACACTAACCTGAGTCTGTTCACACACAGTAACTCACACTAACCTCAGTCTGTTCACACACTGTAACTCACACTAACCTCAGTCTGTTCAGACACAGTAACTCACACTAACCTCAGTCTGTTCATTCCCAGTAACTCACACTAACCTCAATCAGTTAATCCACAGGTACTGACGCTAACCTCAGTCAGTTAACTCACCGTAACTCACCCTAACTCAATAAGTAAACACACATTAACTCATACTACCCTCAACCAGTTAACAAGCAGTAACTCACCCGAACCTCAATCAGTTAACACACAGTAACTCACATTAACCTCGATCAGTTAACACACTGTAACTCACCTCAATCTGTTTAAACACAGTAACTCACAGAAACCTGGAGTCTGTTCACACACAGTAACTCACTTAACCACAATCAGTTCACACACACTAACTCACACTAACCTCAGTCTGTTCACACACAGTAACTCACACTAACCTCAGTCTGTTCGCACAGTAACTCAAACTAACCTCAGTCTGTTCACCAACTGTAACTCAAACTAACCTCAGTCTGTTCACACACAGTAACTCACACTAACCTCAGTCTGTTCAGACACAGTAACTCAAACTAACCTCAGTCTATTCACACACAGTAACTCACTCTAATCTCAGTCTGTTCACACAAAGTAACTCACACTAACATCAGTCTGCTCACACAAAGTATCTCATACTAACCTCAGCCTGTTCACACACAGTTACTCACACTAACCTCAGACTATTCACACAGTAACTCACACTAACATCAGTCTGTTGACACACAGTAACTCACACTAACCTCAGTCTGTTCACACACGGTAACTCAAACTAACCTCAGTCTGTTCAAAAACAGTAACTCACTCTAACCTCAGCCTGTTCACGCACAGTTAATCACACTAACCTCAGTCTGCTCACACACAGTATCTCATACTAACCTCAGCCTGTTTACACACAGTAACTCACACTAACCTCAGTCTGTTCACACACAGTAACTCACACTAGCCTCAGACTATTCACACAGTAACTCACACTAACCTCAATCTATTCACACACAGTATCTCATACTAACCTCAGCCTGTTTACACACATTAACTCACACTAACCTCAGTCTGTTCACACACTGTAACTCACACTAACCTCTGTCTGTTCATGCCCAGTAACTAACACTAAATCTGTCTGTTCATTCATAGTAACTCACACTAACCTCAGTCTGTTCACACAAAGTAACTCACACTAACATCAGTCTGCTCACACACAGTATCTCATACTAACCTCAGCCTGTTCACACACAGTAACTCACACTAACCTGATTCTGCTCACACACAGTAACTCACTTAACCTCAATTTGTTCACACACAGTAACTCACACTAACCTCAGTCTATTCACCAACAGTAATTCACACTATCCTCAGTCTGTTCACACACAGTAACTCACACTAACCTCAGTCTGTTCACACCCAGTAACTCAAACTAACCTCAGTCTGTTCACACACAGTAACTCACACTAACCTCAGTCTGTTCACGCACAGTAACTCACACTAACCTCAGTCTGCTCACACAGTATCTCATACTAACCTCAGCCTGTTTACACACAGTAACTCACACTAACCTCAGACTGTTCACACACAGTAACTCACACTAGCCTCAGAGTATTCACACAGTAACTCACACTAACCTCAGTCTGTTGACACACAGGAACTCACACTAACCTCAGTCTGTTCACACACAGTTACTCACACTAACCTCAGTTTGTTCACCCACAGTAACTCACATTAACCTCGATCAGTTTACAGACTGTAACTCAATCTACCTCAATCTTTTTAAACACAATAACTCACACTAACCTCAGACTGTTCACATAGTAACTAACACCACCCTCAGTCTGTTCACACACAGTAACTCACACTAACCTCAGTCTGTTCACACACAGTAACTCACACTAGCTTCAGACTATTCACACAGTGACTCACAATAACCTCAGTCTGTTCACACACAGTATCTCACACTAACATCAGTCTGTTCACACAGAGTATCTCACTTTATCTCAATCTGTTCACACACAGTAACTCACTCTAACCTCAGTCTGTTCACACACAGTAACTCACACTAACCTCAGTCTATTCACATAGTAACTCACACTATCTTCAGTCTGTTCACACACAGAAACTCACACTAACCTCAGTCTGTTCACACACAGTATCTCACTTTACCTCAATCTAATCACACACAGGAAATCACACTATCCTCAGTCTGTTCACACACACTAATTCACACTAACCTCAGCCTGGTTACACACAGTAACTAACACTAACCTCAGTCTGTTCACACACAGTAACTCACACTTGCCTCAGACTATTCACACAGTAACTCAATTTAACCTCAGTCTGTTGACACACAGTAACTCACACTAACCTCAGTCTGTTCACACACGGTAACTCAAAATAACCTCAGTCTGTTCACACACAGTAACTCAAACTAACCTCAGTCTGTTCACGCTCAGTAACTCACAATAACCTCAGTCTGTTCACACATTAACTCAAACTATCCTCAGTCTGTTCACACACAGCAACTCACACTAGCCTCAGACTATTCACATATTAACTCACACTAACCTCAGTCTGTTCACACAGAGTAACTCACACTTACCTCAGTCTGTTCACACACAGTAACTCACACTAACCTCAGTTTGTTCACCCACAGTAACTCACACTAACCTCAGTCTGTTCACCCACAGTAACTCACACTAACCTCAGTCTGTTCACACACAGAAAATCACACTATCCTCAGTCTGTTGACACACAGTAACTCACACTAACTTCAGTCTGTTCACACACAGTAACTCACACTTGCCTCAGACTATTCACACACTAACTCACTTTAACCTCAGTCTGTTGACACACAGTAACTCACACTAACCTCAGTCTGTTCACACACGGTAACTCAAAATAACCTCAGTCTATTCACACACAGTAACTCAAACGAACCTCAGTCTGTTCACGCACAGTAACTCACACTATCCTCAGTCTGCTCACACACAGTATCTCATACTAACCTCAGTCTGTTCACACACAGTAACTCACAATAACCTCAGTCTGTTCACACATTAACTCAAACTATCCTCAGTCTGTTCACACACAGTAACTCACACTAGCCTCAGACTATTCACATATTAACTCACACTAACCTCAGTCTGTTCACCCACAGTAACTCACACTAACCTCAGTCTGTTCACACACAGAAAATCACATTATCCTCAGTCTGTTCCCACACAGTAACTCACACTAACCTCAGTTTGTTCACCCACAGTAACTCACACTAACATCAGACTGTTCACAAACAGTACCTCACACTAACCTCAGTCTGTTCACACACGGTAAATCACACTAACCTCAGTCTGATCGCACCATAGAAACTCACACAAACCTCAGTCTGTTCAGTCAGTAACGCACACTATCCTCAGTCTGTTCAACCACAGTATCTCACACTAACCTCCGTCTGTTCACATACATTAACTAACACTAACCTCAGTCTGTTCGCACAGTAACTCACACTCCCCTCCATCTCTTCACTCGTAGTAACTCACACTAAC
The DNA here is from genome assembly GCA_026770705.1 of Isurus oxyrinchus. Taxonomy (NCBI): domain Eukaryota; kingdom Metazoa; phylum Chordata; class Chondrichthyes; order Lamniformes; family Lamnidae; genus Isurus; species Isurus oxyrinchus. Next base: position 92,468 of record JANJGN010001652.1, on the reverse strand, counting down.
ATCAGTTTGTTCACGCACAGTAACACACACTAACCTCAATTAGAAAAGTCACAGTAACTCACATTAACCTTAAACAGTTAACACACAGAAACTCACATTAACCTTGATCTGTTAACACACTGTAACTTACCTCAATCTGTTTAAACACAGTAACTGACACTAACCTGAGTCTGTTCACACACAGTAACTCACACTAACCTCAGTCTGTTCACACAGAGTAACTCAAACTAACCTCAGTCTGTTCACACAGTAACTCACACTAACCTCAGTCTGTTCAACACTGTAACTCAAACTAACTTGAGTCTGTTCACACACAGTAACTCACACTAACCTCAGTCTGTTAACACTCAATAACTCAAACTAACCTCAGTCTGTTCACACACAGTAACTAACACTAACCTGTCTGTTCAAACACAGTAACTCACACTAGCCTCAGACTATTCACACAGTAACTCACACTAACCTCAGTCTGTTGACACACAGTAACTCACACTAACCTGAGTCTGTTCACACACAGTAACTCACACTAACCTCAGTCTGTTCACACACTGTAACTCACACTAACCTCAGTCTGTTCAGACACAGTAACTCACACTAACCTCAGTCTGTTCATTCCCAGTAACTCACACTAACCTCAATCAGTTAATCCACAGGTACTGACGCTAACCTCAGTCAGTTAACTCACCGTAACTCACCCTAACTCAATAAGTAAACACACATTAACTCATACTACCCTCAACCAGTTAACAAGCAGTAACTCACCCGAACCTCAATCAGTTAACACACAGTAACTCACATTAACCTCGATCAGTTAACACACTGTAACTCACCTCAATCAGTTTAAACACAGTAACTCACAGAAACCTGGAGTCTGTTCACACACAGTAACTCACTTAACCACAATCTGTTCACACACACTAACTCACACTAACCTCAGTCTGTTCACACACAGTAACTCACACTAACCTCAGTCTGTTCGCACAGTAACTCAAACTAACCTCAGTCTGTTCACCAACTGTAACTCAAACTAACCTCAGTCTGTTCACACACAGTAACTCACACTAACCTCAGTCTGTTCAGACACAGTAACTCAAACTAACCTCAGTCTATTCACACACAGTAACTCACTCTAACCTCAGTCTGTTCACACAAAGTAACTCACACTAACATCAGTCTGCTCACACAAAGTATCTCATACTAACCTCAGCCTGTTCACACACAGTTACTCACACTAACATCAGTCTGTTGACACACAGTAACTCACACTAACCTCAGTCTGTTCACACACGGTAACTCAAACTAACCTCAGTCTGTTCAAAAACAGTAACTCACTCTAACCTCAGCCTGTTCACGCACAGTTAATCACACTAACCTCAGTCTGCTCACACACAGTATCTCATACTAACCTCAGCCTGTTTACACACAGTAACTCACACTAACCTCAGTCTGTTCACACACAGTAACTCACACTAGCCTCAGACTATTCACACAGTAACTCACACTAACCTCAATCTATTCACACACAGTATCTCATACTAACCTCAGCCTGTTTACACACATTAACTCACACTAACCTCAGTCTGTTCACACACTGTAACTCACACTAACCTCTGTCTGTTCATGCCCAGTAACTAACACTAAATCTGTCTGTTCATTCATAGTAACTCACACTAACCTCAGTCTGTTCACACAAAGTAACTCACACTAACATCAGTCTGCTCACACACAGTATCTCATACTAACCTCAGCTTGTTCACACACAGTAACTCACACTAACCTGATTCTGCTCACACACAGTAACTCACTTAACCTCAATTTGTTCACACACAGTAACTCACACTAACCTCAGTCTATTCACCAACAGTAATTCACACTATCCTCAGTCTGTTCACACACAGTAACTCACACTAACCTCAGTCTGTTCACACCCAGTAACTCAAACTAACCTCAGTCTGTTCACACACAGTAACTCACACTAACCTCAGTCTGTTCACGCACAGTAACTCACACTAACCTCAGTCTGCTCACACAGTATCTCATACTAACCTCAGCCTGTTTACACACAGTAACTCACACTAACCTCAGACTGTTCACACACAGTAACTCACACTAGCCTCAGAGTATTCACACAGTAACTCACACTAACCTCAGTCTGTTGACACACAGGAACTCACACTAACCTCAGTCTGTTCACACACAGTTACTCACACTAACCTCAGTTTGTTCACCCACAGTAACTCACATTAACCTCGATCAGTTTACAGACTGTAACTCAATCTACCTCAATCTTTTTAAACACAATAACTCACACTAACCTCAGTCTGTTCACATAGTAACTAACACCACCCTCAGTCTGTTCACACACAGTAACTCACACTAACCTCAGTCTGTTCACACACAGTAACTCACACTAGCTTCAGACTATTCACACAGTGACTCACAATAACCTCAGTCTGTTCACACACAGTATCTCACACTAACATCAGTCTGTTCACACAGAGTATCTCACTTTATCTCAATCTGTTCACACACAGTAACTCACTCTAACCTCAGTCTGTTCACACACAGTAACTCACACTAACCTCAGTCTATTCACATAGTAACTCACACTATCTTCAGTCTGTTCACACACAGAAACTCACACTAACCTCAGTCTGTTCACACACAGTATCTCACTTTACCTCAATCTAATCACACACAGGAAATCACACTATCCTCAGTCTGTTCACACACAGTAATTCACACTAACCTCAGTCTGTTCACACACAGTACCTCATACTAACCTCAGCCTGGTTACACACAGTAACTAACACTAACCTCAGTCTGTTCACACACAGTAACTCACACTTGCCTCAGACTATTCACACAGTAACTCAATTTAACCTCAGTCTGTTGACACACAGTAACTCACACTAACCTCAGTCTGTTCACACACGGTAACTCAAAATAACCTCAGTCTGTTCACACACAGTAACTCAAACTAACCTCAGTCTGTTCACGCTCAGTAACTCACAATAACCTCAGTCTGTTCACACATTAACTCAAACTATCCTCAGTCTGTTCACACACAGTAACTCACACTAGCCTCAGACTATTCACATATTAACTCACACTAACCTCAGTCTGTTCACACAGAGTAACTCACACTTACCTCAGTCTGTTCACACACATTAACTCACACTAACCTCAGTTTGTTCACCCACAGTAACTCACACTAACCTCAGTCTGTTCACCCACAGTAACTCACACTAACCTCAGTCTGTTCACACACAGAAAATCACACTATCCTCAGTCTGTTGACACACAGTAACTCACACTAACCTCAGTCTGTTCACACACAGTAACTCACACTTGCCTCAGACTATTCACACAGTAACTCACTTTAACCTCAGTCTGTTGACACACAGTAACTCACACTAACCTCAGTCTGTTCACACACGGTAACTCAAAATAACCTCAGTCTATTCACACACAGTAACTGAAACTAACCTCAGTCTGTTCACGCACAGTAACTCACACTATCCTCAGTCTGCTCACACACAGTATCTCATACTAACCTCAGTCTGTTCACACACAGTAACTCACAATAACCTCAGTCTGTTCACACATTAACTCAAACTATCCTCAGTCTGTTCACACACAGTAACTCACACTAGCCTCAGACTATTCACATATTAACTCACACTAACCTCAGTCTGTTCACCCACAGTAACTCACACTAACCTCAGTCTGTTCACACACAGAAAATCACATTATCCTCAGTCTGTTCCCACACAGTAACTCACACTAACCTCAGTTTGTTCACCCACAGTAACTCACACTAACATCAGACTGTTCACAAACAGTACCTCACACTAACCTCAGTCTGTTCACACACGGTAAATCACACTAACCTCAGTCTGATCGCACCATAGAAACTCACACAAACCTCAGTCTGTTCAGTCAGTAACGCACACTATCCTCAGTCTGTTCAACCACAGTATCTCACACTAACCTCCGTCTGTTCACATACATTAACTAACACTAACCTCAGTCTGTTCGCACAGTAACTCACACTCCCCTCCATCTCTTCACTCGTAGTAACTCACACTAACATCAGTTTGTTCACGCACAGTAACACACTCTATCCTCAATTAGAAAAGTCACAGTAACTCACATTAACCTTAAACAGTTAACACACAGAAACTCACATTAACCTCAATCGGTTAACACACAAAAACTCACATTAGCCTCAATCAGTTAACACACAGTATCTGACCCCAACCTCAGTCAGTTAATCCACAGTTACTGACGCTAACCTCATTCAGTTAACACACCGTAACTCACCCTAACTCAATCAGTAAACACTCATTAACTCATACTACCCTCAACCAGTTAACAAGCAGTAACTCACCCGAACCTCAATCAGTTAATACACAGTAACTCACATTAACCTCGATCAGTTAACACACTGTAACTCACCTCAATCTGTTTAAACACAGTGACTCACTCAAACCTCAGTCTGTTCACACACTGTAACTCACACTAACCTCTTTCTGTTCATGCCCAGTATCTCATACTAACCTCAGTCTGTTCACTCACAGTAACTCACACTAACCTCAGTCTTTTCACACACCGTAACTCACACTAACATCAGTTTGTTCCCACACAGTAACTCACACTAACCTCAGTCTGATCACGCACAGTAACTCACACTAACCTCAGTCTGATCACACACAGTGACTCACACTAACCTCAGTCTGTTCACACACAGTAACTCACACTAACCTCAGTCTGTTCACACACAGTAACTCACACTAACTTCAGTCTGATCACACACAGTATCTCACACTAACATCAGTCTGATCACGCACAGTAACTCACACTAACCTCAGTCTGATCACGCACAGTAACTCACACTAACCTCAGTCTGATCACACACAGTGACTCACACTAACCTCAGTCTGTTCACACACAGTAACTCACACTAACCTCAGTCTGTTCACACACAGTAACTCACACTAACTTCAGTCTGATCACACACAGTGACTCACACTAACCTCAGTCTGTTCACACACAGTAACTCACACTAACCTCAGTCTGTTCACACCCAGTAACTCAAACTAACCTCAGTCTGTTCACACACAGTAACTCACACTAACCTCAGTCTGTTCACGCACAGTAACTCACACTAACCTCAGTCTGCTCACACAGTATCTCATACTAACCTCAGCCTGTTTACACACAGTAACTCACACTAACCTCAGACTGTTCACACACAGTAACTCACACTAGCCTCAGAGTATTCACACAGTAACTCACACTAACCTCAGTCTGTTGACACACAGGAACTCACACTAACCTCAGTCTGTTCGCACAGTTACTCACACTAACCTCAGTCTGTTCGCACAGTTACTCACACTAACCTCCGTCTCTTCACTCGTAGTAACTCACACTCACATCAGTTTGTTCACGCACAGTAACACACACTAACCTCAGTCTGTTCACACACAGTAACTCACACTAACTTCAGTCTGATCACACACAGTGGCTCACACTAACCTCAGTCTGTTCGCACAGTTACTCACACTAACCTCCGTCTCTTCACTCGTAGTCACTCACACTAACATCAGTTTGTTCACGCACAGTAACACACTCTATCCTCAATTAGAAAAGTCACAGTAACTCACATTAACCTTAAACAGTTAACACACAGAAACTCACATTAACCTCAATCAGTTAACACACAAAAACTCACATTAGCCTCAGTCAGTTAACACACAGTATCTGACCCCAACCTCAATCAGTTAATCCACAGTTACTGACGCTAACCTCAGTCAGTTAACACACCGTAACTCACCCTAACTCAATCAGTAAACACACATTAACTCATACTACCCTCAACCAGTTAACAAGCAGTAACTCACCCGAACCTCAATCAGTTAACACACAGTAACTCACATTAACCTCGATCAGTTAACACACTGTAACTCACCTCAATCTGTTTAAACACAGTAACTCACAGAAACCTGGAGTCTGTTCACACACAGTAACTCACTTAACCTCAATCTGTTCACACACACTAACTCACACTAACCTCAGTCTGTTCACACACAGTAACTCACACTAATCTCAGTCTGTTCGCACAGTAACTCAGACTAACCTCAGTCTGTTCACCAACTGTAACTCAAACTAACCTCAGTCTGTTCACACACAGTAACTCACACTAACCTCAGTCTGTTCACACACAGTAACTCAAACTAACCTCAGTCTATTCACACACAGTAACTCACTCTAATCTCAGTCTGTTCACACAAAGTAACTCACACTAACATTAGTCTGCTCACACAAAATATCTCATACTAACCGCAGCCTGTTCACACACAGTTACTCACACTAACCTCAGACTATTCACACAGTAACTCACACTAACATCAGTCTGTTGACACACAGTAACACACACTAACCTCAGTCTGTTCACACACGGTAACTCAAACTAACCTCAGTCTGTTCAAAAACAGTAACTCACTCTAACCTCAGCCTGTTCACGCACAGTTAATCACACTAACCTCAGTCTGCTCACACACAGTATCTCATACTAACCTCAGCCTGTTTACACACAGTAACTCACACTAACCTCAGTCTGTTCACACACAGTAACTCACACTAGCCTCAGACTATTCACACAGTAACTCACACTAACCTCAATCTATTCACACACAGTATCTCATATTAACCTCAGCCTGTTTACACACATTAACTCACACTAACCTCAGTCTGTTCACACACTGTAACTCACACTAACCTCTGTCTGTTCATGCCCAGTAACTAACACTAAATCTGTCTGTTCATTCATAGTAACTCACACTAACCTCAGTCTGTTCACACAAAGTAACTCACACTAACATCAGTCTGCTCTCACACAGTATCTCATACTAACCTCAGCCTGTTCACACACAGTAACTCACACTAACCTGATTCTGCTCACACACAGTAACTCACTTAACCTCAATTTGTTCACACACAGTAACTCACACAAACTCAGTCTATTCACCAACAGTAATTCACACTATCCTCAGTCTGTTCACACACAGTAACTCACACTAACCTCAGTCTGTTCACACCCAGTAACTCAAACTAACCTCAGTCTGTTCACACACAGTAACTCACACTAACCTCAGTCTGTTCACGCACAGTAACTCACACTAACCTCAGTCTGCTCACACAGTATCTCATACTAACCTCAGCCTGTTTACACACAGTAACTCACACTAACCTCAGACTGTTCACACACAGTAACTCACACTAGCCTCAGAGTATTCACACAGTAACTCACACTAACCTCAGTCTGTTGACACACAGGAACTCACACTAACCTCAGTCTGTTCACACACAGTTACTCACACTAACCTCAGTTTGTTCACCCACAGTAACGCACATTAACCTCGATCAGTTTACAGACTGTAACTCAATCTACCTCAATCTTTTTAAACACAATAACTCACACTAACCTCAGTCTGTTCACATAGTAACTAACACCACCCTCAGTCTGTTCACACAGAGTAACTCACACTAACCTCAGTCTGTTCACACACAGTAACTCACACTAGCTTCAGACTATTCACACAGTGACTCACAATAACCTCAGTCTGTTCACACACAGTATCTCACACTAACATCAGTCTGTTCACACACAGTATCTCACTTTATCTCAATCTGTTCACACACAGTAACTCACTGTAACCTCAGTCTGTTCACACACAGTAACTCACACTAACCTCAGTCTATTCACATAGTAACTCACACTATCTTCAGTCTGTTCACACACAGAAACTCACACTAACCTCAGTCTGTTCACACACAGTATCTCACTTTACCTCAATCTAATCACACACAGGAAATCACACTATCCTCAGTCTGTTCACACACAGTAATTCACACTAACCTCAGTCTGTTCACACACAGTACCTCATAGTGACCTCAGCCTGGTTACACACAGTAACTAACACTAACCTCAGTCTGTTCACACACAGTAACTCACACTTGCCTCAGACTATTCACACAGTAACTCAATTTAACCTCAGTCTGTTGACACACAGTAACTCACACTAACCTCAGTCTGTTCACACACGGTAACTCAAAATAACCTCAGTCTGTTCACACACAGTAACTCAAACTAACCTCAGTCTGTTCACGCACAGTAACTCACAATAACCTCAGTCTGTTCACACACAGTAACTCACACTAGCCTCAGACTATTCACATATTAACTCACACTAACCTCAGTCTGTTCACACAGAGTAACTCACACTTACCTCAGTCTGTTCACACACAGTAACTCACACTAACCTCAGTTTGTTCACCCACAGTAACTCACACTAACCTCAGTCTGTTCACCCACAGTAACTCACACTAACCTCAGTCTGTTCACACACAGAAAATCACACTATCCTCAGTCTGTTGACACACAGTAACTCACACTAACCTCAGTCTGTTCACACACAGTAACTCACACTTGCCTCAGACTATTCACACAGTAACTCACTTTAACCTCAGTCTGTTGACACACAGTAACTCACACTAACCTCAGTCTGTTCACACACGGTAACTCAAAATAACCTCAGTCTATTCACACACAGTAACTCAAACTAACCTCAGTCTGTTCACGCACAGTAACTCACACTATCCTCAGTCTGCTCACACACAGTATCTCATACTAACCTCAGTCTGTTCACACACAGTAACTCACAATAACCTCAGTTTGTTCGCACATTAACTCAAACTATCCTCAGTCTGTTCACACACAGTAACTCACACTAGCCTCAGACTATTCACATATTAACTCACACTAACCTCAGTCTGTTCACACAGAGTAACTCACACTTACCTCAGTCTGTTCACACACAGTAACTCACACTAACCTCAGTTTGTTCACCCACAGTAACTCACACTAACCTCAGTCTGTTCAACCACAGTAACTCACACTAACCTCCGTCTCTTCACTCGTAGTAACTCACACTCACATCAGTTTGTTCACGCACAGTAACACACACTAACCTCAGTCTGTTCACACACAGTAACTCACACTAACATCAGTCTGCTCACACAAAATATCTCATACTAACCGCAGCCTGTTCACACACAGTTACTCACACTAACCTCAGACTATTCACACAGTAACTCACACTAACATCAGTCTGTTGACACACAGTAACACACACTAACCTCAGTCTGTTCACACACGGTAACTCAAACTAACCTCAGTCTGTTCAAAAACAGTAACTCACTCTAACCTCAGCCTGTTCACGCACAGTTAATCACACTAACCTCAGTCTGCTCACACACAGTATCTCATACTAACCTCAGCCTGTTTACACACAGTAACTCACACTAACCTCAGTCTGTTCACACACAGTAACTCACACTAGCCTCAGACTATTCACACAGTAACTCACACTAACCTCAATCTATTCACACACAGTATCTCATATTAACCTCAGCCTGTTTACACACATTAACTCACACTAACCTCAGTCTGTTCACACACTGTAACTCACACTAACCTCTGTCTGTTCATGCCCAGTAACTAACACTAAATCTGTCTGTTCATTCATAGTAACTCACACTAACCTCAGTCTGTTCACACAAAGTAACTCACACTAACATCAGTCTGCTCTCACACAGTATCTCATACTAACCTCAGCCTGTTCACACACAGTAACTCACACTAACCTGATTCTGCTCACACACAGTAACTCACTTAACCTCAATTTGTTCACACACAGTAACTCACACAAACTCAGTCTATTCACCAACAGTAATTCACACTATCCTCAGTCTGTTCACACACAGTAACTCACACTAACCTCAGTCTGTTCACACCCAGTAACTCAAACTAACCTCAGTCTGTTCACACACAGTAACTCACACTAACCTCAGTCTGTTCACGCACAGTAACTCACACTAACCTCAGTCTGCTCACACAGTATCTCATACTAACCTCAGCCTGTTTACACACAGTAACTCACACTAACCTCAGACTGTTCACACACAGTAACTCACACTAGCCTCAGAGTATTCACACAGTAACTCACACTAACCTCAGTCTGTTGACACACAGGAACTCACACTAACCTCAGTCTGTTCACACACAGTTACTCACACTAACCTCAGTTTGTTCACCCACAGTAACGCACATTAACCTCGATCAGTTTACAGACTGTAACTCAATCTACCTCAATCTTTTTAAACACAATAACTCACACTAACCTCAGTCTGTTCACATAGTAACTAACACCACCCTCAGTCTGTTCACACACAGTAACTCACACTAACCTCAGTCTGTTCACACACAGTAACTCACACTAGCTTCAGACTATTCACACAGTGACTCACAATAACCTCAGTCTGTTCACACACAGTATCTCACACTAACATCAGTCTGTTCACACACAGTATCTCACTTTATCTCAATCTGTTCACACACAGTAACTCACTGTAACCTCAGTCTGTTCACACACAGTAACTCACACTAACCTCAGTCTATTCACATAGTAACTCACACTATCTTCAGTCTGTTCACACACAGAAACTCACATTAACCTCAGTCTGTTCACACAGAGTATCTCACTTTACCTCAATCTAATCACACACAGGAAATCACACTATCCTCAGTCTGTTCACACACAGTAATTCACACTAACCTCAGTCTGTTCACACACAGTACCTCATAGTGACCTCAGCCTGGTTACACACAGTAACTAACACTAACCTCAGTCTGTTCACACACAGAAACTCACACTAACCTCAGTCTGTTCACACACAGTATCTCACTTTACCTCAATCTAATCACACACAGGAAATCACACTATCCTCAGTCTGTTCACACACACTAATTCACACTAACCTCAGCCTGGTTACACACAGTAACTAACACTAACCTCAGTCTGTTCACACACAGTAACTCACACTTGCCTCAGACTATTCACACAGTAACTCAATTTAACCTCAGTCTGTTGACACACAGTAACTCACACTAACCTCAGTCTGTTCACACACGGTAACTCAAAATAACCTCAGTCTGTTCACACACAGTAACTCAAACTAACCTCAGTCTGTTCACGCTCAGTAACTCACAATAACCTCAGTCTGTTCACACATTAACTCAAACTATCCTCAGTCTGTTCACACACAGCAACTCACACTTGCCTCAGACTGTTCACACAGAGTAACTCACACTTACCTCAGTCTGTTCACACACAGTAACTCACACTAACCTCAGTTTGTTCACCCACAGTAACTCACACTAACCTCAGTCTGTTCACCCACAGTAACTCACACTAACCTCAGTCTGTTCACACACAGAAAATCACACTATCCTCAGTCTGTTGACACACAGTAACTCACACTAACCTCAGTCTGTTCACACACAGTAACTCACACTTGCCTCAGACTATTCACACAGTAACTCACTTTAACCTCAGTCTGTTGACACACAGTAACTCACTTTAACCTCAGTCTGTTCACACACGGTAACTCAAAATAACCTCAGTCTATTCACACACAGTAACTCAAACGAACCTCAGTCTGTTCACGCACAGTAACTCACACTATCCTCAGTCTGCTCACACACAGTATCTCATACTAACCTCAGTCTGTTCACACACAGTAACTCACAATAACCTCAGTCTGTTCACACATTAACTCAAACTATCCTCAGTCTGTTCACACACAGTAACTCACACTAGCCTCAGACTATTCACATATTAACTCACACTAACCTCAGTCTGTTCACACAGAGTAACTCACACTAACCTCAGTCTGTTCACACACAGAAAATCACATTATCCTCAGTTTGTTCCCACACAGTAACTCACACTAACCTCAGTTTGTTCACCCACAGTAACTCACACTAACATCAGACTGTTCACAAACAGTACCTCACACTAACCTCAGTCTGTTCACACACGGTAAATCACACTAACCTCAGTCTGATCGCACCATAGAAACTCACACAAACCTCAGTCTGTTCAGTCAGTAACGCACACTATCCTCAGTCTGTTCAACCACAGTATCTCACACTAACCTCCGTCTGTTCACATACATTAACTAACACTAACCTCAGTCTGTTCGCACAGTAACTCACACTCCCCTCCATCTCTTCACTCGTAGTAACTCACACTAACATCAGTTTGTTCACGCACAGTAACACACACTAACCTCAATTAGAAAAGTCACAGTAACTCACATTAACCTTAAACAGTTAACACACAGAAACTCACATTAACCTTGATCTGTTAACACACTGTAACTTACCTCAATCTGTTTAAACACAGTAACTGACACTAACCTGAGTCTGTTCACACACAGTAACTCACATTAACCTCAGTCTGTTCACACACACTAACTCACACTAACCTCAGTCTGTTCACACAGAGTAACTCAAACTAACCTCAGTCTGTTCACACAGTAACTCACACTAACCTCAGTCTGTTCAACACTGTAACTCAAACTAACTTGAGTCTGTTCACACACAGTAACTCACACTAACCTCAGTCTGTTAACACTCAATAACTCAAACTAACCTCAGTCTGTTCACACACAGTAACTAACACTAACCTGTCTGTTCAAACACAGTAACTCACACTAACCTGAGTCTGTTCACACACAGTAACTCACACTAACCTCAGTCTGTTCACACACTGTAACTCACACTAACCTCAGTCTGTTCAGACACAGTAACTCACACTAACCTCAGTCTGTTCATTCCCAGTAACTCACACTAACCTCAATCAGTTAATCCACAGGTACTGACGCTAACCTCAGTCAGTTAACTCACCGTAACTCACCCTAACTCAATAAGTAAACACACATTAACTCATACTACCCTCAACCAGTTAACAAGCAGTAACTCACCCGAACCTCAATCAGTTAACACACAGTAACTCACATTAACCTCGATCAGTTAACACACTGTAACTCACCTCAATCTGTTTAAACACAGTAACTCACAGAAACCTGGAGTCTGTTCACACACAGTAACTCACTTAACCACAATCTGTTCACACACACTAACTCACACTAACCTCAGTCTGTTCACACACAGTAACTCACACTAACCTCAGTCTGTTCGCACAGTAACTCAAACTAACCTCAGTCTGTTCACCAACTGTAACTCAAACTAACCTCAGTCTGTTCACACACAGTAACTCACACTAACCTCAGTCTGTTCAGACACAGTAACTCAAACTAACCTCAGTCTATTCACACACAGTAACTCACTCTAACCTCAGTCTGTTCACACAAAGTAACTCACACTAACATCAGTCTGCTCACACAAAGTATCTCATACTAACCTCAGCCTGTTCACACACAGTTACTCACATTAACCTCAGACTATTCACACAGTAACTCACACTAACATCAGTCTGTTGACACACAGTAACTCACACTAACCTCAGTCTGTTCACACACGGTAACTCAAACTAACCTCAGTCTGTTCAAAAACAGTAACTCACTCTAACCTCAGCCTGTTCATGCACAGTTAATCACACTAACCTCAGTCTGCTCACACACAGTATCTCATACTAACCTCAGCCTGTTTACACACAGTAACTCACACTAACCTCAGTCTGTTCACACACAGTAACTCACACTAGCCTCAGACTATTCACACAGTAACTCACACTAACCTCAATCTATTCACACACAGTATCTCATACTAACCTCAGCCTGTTTACACACATTAACTCACACTAACCTCAGTCTGTTCACACACTGTAACTCACACTAACCTCTGTCTGTTCATGCCCAGTAACTAACACTAAATCTGTCTGTTCATTCATAGTAACTCACACTAACCTCAGTCTGTTCACACAAAGTAACTCACACTAACATCAGTCTGCTCACACACAGTATCTCATACTAACCTCAGCTTGTTCACACACAGTAACTCACACTAACCTGATTCTGCTCACACACAGTAACTCACTTAACCTCAATTTGTTCACACACAGTAACTCACACAAACTCAGTCTATTCACCAACAGTAATTCACACTATCCTCAGTCTGTTCACACACAGTAACTCACACTAACCTCAGTCTGTTCACACCCAGTAACTCAAACTAACCTCAGTCTGTTCACACACAGTAACTCACACTAACCTCAGTCTGTTCACGCACAGTAACTCACACTAACCTCAGTCTGCTCACACAGTATCTCATACTAACCTCAGCCTGTTTACACACAGTAACTCACACTAACCTCAGACTGTTCACACACAGTAACTCACACTAGCCTCAGAGTATTCACACAGTAACTCACACTAACCTCAGTCTGTTGACACACAGGAACTCACACTAACCTCAGTCTGTTCACACACAGTTACTCACACTAACCTCAGTTTGTTCACCCACAGTAACTCACATTAACCTCGATCAGTTTACAGACTGTAACTCAATCTACCTCAATCTTTTTAAACACAATAACTCACACTAACCTCAGTCTGTTCACATAGTAACTAACACCACCCTCAGTCTGTTCACACACAGTAACTCACACTAACCTCAGTCTGTTCACACACAGTAACTCACACTAGCTTCAGACTATTCACACAGTGACTCACAATAACCTCAGTCTGTTCACACACAGTATCTCACGCTAACATCAGTCTGTTCACACACAGTGTCTCACTTTATCTCAATCTGTTCACACACAGTAACTCACTCTAACCTCAGTCTGTTCACACACAGTAACTCACACTAACCTCAGTCTATTCACATAGTAACTCACACTATCTTCAGTCTGTTCACACACAGAAACTCACACTAACCTCAGTCTGTTCACACACAGTATCTCACTTTACCTCAATCTAATCACACACAGGAAATCACACTATCCTCAGTCTGTTCACACACAGTAATTCACACTAACCTCAGTCTGTTCACACACAGTACCTCATACTAACCTCAGCCTGGTTACACACAGTAACTAACACTAACCTCAGTCTGTTCACACACAGTAACTCACACTTGCCTCAGACTATTCACACAGTAACTCAATTTAACCTCAGTCTGTTGACACACAGTAACTCACACTAACCTCAGTCTGTTCACACACGGTAACTCAAAATAACCTCAGTCTGTTCACACACAGTAACTCAAACTAACCTCAGTCTGTTCACGCTCAGTAACTCACAATAACCTCAGTCTGTTCACACATTAACTCAAACTATCCTCAGTCTGTTCACACACAGTAACTCACACTAGCCTCAGACTATTCACATATTAACTCACACTAACCTCAGTCTGTTCACACAGAGTAACTCACACTTACCTCAGTCTGTTCACACACATTAACTCACACTAACCTCAGTTTGTTCACCCACAGTAACTCACACTAACCTCAGTCTGTTCACCCACAGTAACTCACACTAACCTCAGTCTGTTCACACACAGAAAATCACACTATCCTCAGTCTGTTGACACACAGTAACTCACACTAACCTCAGTCTGTTCACACACAGTAACTCACAGTTGCCTCAGACTATTCACACAGTAACTCACTTTAACCTCAGTCTGTTGACACACAGTAACTCACACTAACCTCAGTCTGTTCACACACAGAAAATCAC
The DNA here is from genome assembly GCA_026770705.1 of Isurus oxyrinchus. Taxonomy (NCBI): domain Eukaryota; kingdom Metazoa; phylum Chordata; class Chondrichthyes; order Lamniformes; family Lamnidae; genus Isurus; species Isurus oxyrinchus. Next base: position 76,856 of record JANJGN010001652.1, on the reverse strand, counting down.
ATTATCCTCAGTCTGTTCCCACACAGTAACTCACACTAACCTCAGTTTGTTCACCCACAGTAACTCACACTAACATCAGACTGTTCACAAACAGTACCTCACACTAACCTCAGTCTGTTCACACACGGTAAATCACACTAACCTCAGTCTGATCGCACCATAGAAACTCACACAAACCTCAGTCTGTTCAGTCAGTAACGCACACTATCCTCAGTCTGTTCAACCACAGTATCTCACACTAACCTCCGTCTGTTCACATACATTAACTAACACTAACCTCAGTCTGTTCGCACAGTAACTCACACTCCCCTCCATCTCTTCACTCGTAGTAACTCACACTAACATCAGTTTGTTCACGCACGGTAACACACTCTATCCTCAATTAGAAAAGTCACAGTAACTCACATTAACCTTAAACAGTTAACACACAGAAACTCACATTAACCTCAATCGGTTAACACGCAAAAACTCACATTAGCCTCAATCAGTTAACACACAGTATCTGACCCCAACCTCAGTCAGTTAATCCACAGTTACTGACGCTAACCTCATTCAGTTAACACACCGTAACTCACCCTAACTCAATCAGTAAACACTCATTAACTCATACTACCCTCAACCAGTTAACAAGCAGTAACTCACCCGAACCTCAATCAGTTAATACACAGTAACTCACATTAACCTCGATCAGTTAACACACTGTAACTCACCTCAATCTGTTTAAACACAGTGACTCACTCAAACCTCAGTCTGTTCACACACTGTAACTCACACTAACCTCTTTCTGTTCATGCCCAGTATCTCATACTAACCTCAGTCTGTTCACTCACAGTAACTCACACTAACCTCAGTCTTTTCACACACCGTAACTCACACTAACATCAGTTTGTTCCCACACAGTAACTCACACTAACCTCAGTCTGATCACGCACAGTAACTCACACTAACCTCAGTCTGATCACACACAGTGACTCACACTAACCTCAGTCTGTTCACACACAGTAACTCACACTAACCTCAGTCTGTTCACACACAGTAACTCACACTAACTTCAGTCTGATCACACACAGTATCTCACACTAACATCAGTCTGATCACGCACAGTAACTCACACTAACCTCAGTCTGATCACGCACAGTAACTCACACTAACCTCAGTCTGATCACACACAGTGACTCACACTAACCTCAGTCTGTTCACACACAGTAACTCACACTAACCTCAGTCTGTTCACACACAGTAACTCACACTAACTTCAGTCTGATCACACACAGTGACTCACACTAACCTCAGTCTGTTCACACACAGTAACTCACACTAACCTCAGTCTGTTCACACCCAGTAACTCAAACTAACCTCAGTCTGTTCACACACAGTAACTCACACTAACCTCAGTCTGTTCACGCACAGTAACTCACACTAACCTCAGTCTGCTCACACAGTATCTCATACTAACCTCAGCCTGTTTACACACAGTAACTCACACTAACCTCAGACTGTTCACACACAGTAACTCACACTAGCCTCAGAGTATTCACACAGTAACTCACACTAACCTCAGTCTGTTGACACACAGGAACTCACACTAACCTCAGTCTGTTCACACACAGTTACTCACACTAACCTCAGTTTGTTCACCCACAGTAACTCACATTAACCTCGATCAGTTTACAGACTGTAACTCAATCTACCTCAATCTTTTTAAACACAATAACTCACACTAACCTCAGTCTGTTCACATAGTAACTAACACCACCCTCAGTCTGTTCACACACAGTAACTCACACTAACCTCAGTCTGTTCACACACAGTAACTCACACTAGCTTCAGACTATTCACACAGTGACTCACAATAACCTCAGTCTGTTCACACACAGTATCTCACGCTAACATCAGTCTGTTCACACACAGTATCTCACTTTATCTCAATCTGTTCACACACAGTAACTCACTCTAACCTCAGTCTGTTCACACACAGTAACTCACACTAACCTCAGTCTATTCACATAGTAACTCACACTATCTTCAGTCTGTTCACACACAGAAACTCACACTAACCTCAGTCTGTTCACACACAGTATCTCACTTTACCTCAATCTAATCACACACAGGAAATCACACTATCCTCAGTCTGTTCACACACAGTAATTCACACTAACCTCAGTCTGTTCACACACAGTACCTCATACTAACCTCAGCCTGGTTACACACAGTAACTAACACTAACCTCAGTCTGTTCACACACAGTAACTCACACTTGCCTCAGACTATTCACACAGTAACTCAATTTAACCTCAGTCTGTTGACACACAGTAACTCACACTAACCTCAGTCTGTTCACACACGGTAACTCAAAATAACCTCAGTCTGTTCACACACAGTAACTCAAACTAACCTCAGTCTGTTCACGCTCAGTAACTCACAATAACCTCAGTCTGTTCACACATTAACTCAAACTATCCTCAGTCTGTTCACACACAGTAACTCACACTAGCCTCAGACTATTCACATATTAACTCACACTAACCTCAGTCTGTTCACACAGAGTAACTCACACTTACCTCAGTCTGTTCACACACATTAACTCACACTAACCTCAGTTTGTTCACCCACAGTAACTCACACTAACCTCAGTCTGTTCACCCACAGTAACTCACACTAACCTCAGTCTGTTCACACACAGAAAATCACACTATCCTCAGTCTGTTGACACACAGTAACTCACACTAACCTCAGTCTGTTCACACACAGTAACTCACAGTTGCCTCAGACTATTCACACAGTAACTCACTTTAACCTCAGTCTGTTGACACACAGTAACTCACACTAACCTCAGTCTGTTCACACACAGAAAATCAAATTATCCTCACTCTGTTCCCACACAGTAACTCACACTAACCTCAGTTTGTTCACCCACAGTAACTCACACTAACATCAGACTGTTCACAAACAGTACCTCACACTAACCTCAGTCTGTTCACACACGGTAAATCACACTAACCTCAGTCTGATCGCACCATAGAAACTCACACAAACCTCAGTCTGTTCAGTCAGTAACGCACACTATCCTCAGTCTGTTCAACCACAGTATCTCACACTAACCTCCGTCTGTTCACATACATTAACTAACACTAACCTCAGTCTGTTCGCACAGTAACTCACACTCCCCTCCATCTCTTCACTCGTAGTAACTCACACTAACATCAGTTTGTTCACGCACGGTAACACACTCTATCCTCAATTAGAAAAGTCACAGTAACTCACATTAACCTTAAACAGTTAACACACAGAAACTCACATTAACCTCAATCGGTTAACACACAAAAACTCACATTAGCCTCAATCAGTTAACACACAGTATCTGACCCCAACCTCAGTCAGTTAATCCACAGTTACTGGCGCTAACCTCATTCAGTTAACACACCGTAACTCACCCTAACTCAATCAGTAAACACTCATTAACTCATACTACCCTCAACCAGTTAACAAGCAGTAACTCACCCGAACCTCAATCAGTTAATACACAGTAACTCACATTAACCTCGATCAGTTAACACACTGTAACTCACCTCAATCTGTTTAAACACAGTGACTCACTCAAACCTCAGTCTGTTCACACACTGTAACTCACACTAACCTCTTTCTGTTCATGCCCAGTATCTCATACTAACCTCAGTCTGTTCACTCACAGTAACTCACACTAACCTCAGTCTTTTCACACACCGTAACTCACACTAACATCAGTTTGTTCCCACACAGTAACTCACACTAACCTCAGTCTGATCACACACAGTAACTCACACTAACCTCAGTCTGATCACACACAGTGACTCACACTAACCTCAGTCTGTTCACACACAGTAACTCACACTAACCTCAGTCTGTTCACACACAGTAACTCACACTAACTTCAGTCTGATCACACACAGTATCTCACACTAACATCAGTCTGATCACGCACAGTAACTCACACTAACCTCAGTCTGATCACGCACAGTAACTCACACTAACCTCAGTCTGATCACACACAGTGACTCACACTAACCTCAGTCTGTTCACACACAGTAACTCACACTAACCTCAGTCTGTTCACACACAGTAACTCACACTAACTTCAGTCTGATCACACACAGTGACTCACACTAACCTCAGTCTGTTCACACACAGTAACTCACACTAACCTCAGTCTGTTCACACACAGTAACTCACACTAACTTCAGTCTGATCACACACAGTTACTCACACTAACCTCAGTCTGTTCGCACAGTTACTCACACTAACCTCCGTCTCTTCACTCGTAGTAACTCACACTCACATCAGTTTGTTCACGCACAGTAACACACACTAACCTCAGTCTGTTCACACACAGTAACTCTCACTAACTTCAGTCTGATCACACACAGTGGCTCACACTAACCTCAGTCTGTTCGCACAGTTACTCACACTAACCTCCGTCTCTTCACTCGTAGTAACTCACACTAACATCAGTTTGTTCACGCACAGTAACACACTCTATCCTCAATTAGAAAAGTCACAGTAACTCACATTAACCTTAAACAGTTAACACACAGAAACTCACTTTAACCTCAATCAGTTAACACACAAAAACTCACATTAGCCTCAGTCAGTTAACACACAGTATCTGACCCCAACCTCAATCAGTTAATCCACAGTTACTGACGCTAACCTCAGTCAGTTAACACACCGTAACTCACCCTAACTCAATCAGTAAACACACATTAACTCATACTACCCTCAACCAGTTAACAAGCAGTAACTCACCCGAACCTCAATCAGTTAACACACAGTAACTCACATTAACCTCGATCAGTTAACACACTGTAACTCACCTCAATCTGTTTAAACACAGTAACTCACAGAAACCTGGAGTCTGTTCACACACAGTAACTCACTTAACCTCAATCTGTTCACACACACTAACTCACACTAACCTCAGTCTGTTCACACACAGTAACTCACACTAATCTCAGTCTGTTCGCACAGTAACTCAGACTAACCTCAGTCTGTTCACCAACTGTAACTCAAACTAACCTCAGTCTGTTCACACACAGTAACTCACACTAACCTCAGTCTGTTCACACACAGTAACTCAAACTAACCTCAGTCTATTCACACACAGTAACTCACTCTAATCTCAGTCTGTTCACACAAAGTAACTCACACTAACATTAGTCTGCTCACACAAAATATCTCATACTAACCGCAGCCTGTTCACACACAGTTACTCACACTAACCTCAGACTATTCACACAGTAACTCACACTAACATCAGTCTGTTGACACACAGTAACACACACTAACCTCAGTCTGTTCACACACGGTAACTCAAACTAACCTCAGTCTGTTCAAAAACAGTAACTCACTCTAACCTCAGCCTGTTCACGCACAGTTAATCACACTAACCTCAGTCTGCTCACACACAGTATCTCATACTAACCTCAGCCTGTTTACACACAGTAACTCACACTAACCTCAGTCTGTTCACACACAGTAACTCACACTAGCCTCAGACTATTCACACAGTAACTCACACTAACCTCAATCTATTCACACACAGTATCTCATATTAACCTCAGCCTGTTTACACACATTAACTCACACTAACCTCAGTCTGTTCACACACTGTAACTCACACTAACCTCTGTCTGTTCATGCCCAGTAACTAACACTAAATCTGTCTGTTCATTCATAGTAACTCACACTAACATCAGTCTGCTCTCACACAGTATCTCATACTAACCTCAGCCTGTTCACACACAGTAACTCACACTAACCTGATTCTGCTCACACACAGTAACTCACTTAACCTCAATTTGTTCACACACAGTAACTCACACAAACTCAGTCTATTCACCAACAGTAATTCACACTATCCTCAGTCTGTTCACACACAGTAACTCACACTAACCTCAGTCTGTTCACACCCAGTAACTCAAACTAACCTCAGTCTGTTCACACACAGTAACTCACACTAACCTCAGTCTGTTCACGCACAGTAACTCACACTAACCTCAGTCTGCTCACACAGTATCTCATACTAACCTCAGCCTGTTTACACACAGTAACTCACACTAACCTCAGACTGTTCACACACAGTAACTCACACTAGCCTCAGAGTATTCACACAGTAACTCACACTAACCTCAGTCTGTTGACACACAGGAACTCACACTAACCTCAGTCTGTTCACACACAGTTACTCACACTAACCTCAGTTTGTTCACCCACAGTAACGCACATTAACCTCGATCAGTTTACAGACTGTAACTCAATCTACCTCAATCTTTTTAAACACAATAACTCACACTAACCTCAGTCTGTTCACATAGTAACTAACACCACCCTCAGTCTGTTCACACACAGTAACTCACACTAACCTCAGTCTGTTCACACACAGTAACTCACACTAGCTTCAGACTATTCACACAGTGACTCACAATAACCTCAGTCTGTTCACACACAGTATCTCACACTAACATCAGTCTGTTCACACACAGTATCTCACTTTATCTCAATCTGTTCACACACAGTAACTCACTGTAACCTCAGTCTGTTCACACACAGTAACTCACACTAACCTCAGTCTATTCACATAGTAACTCACACTATCTTCAGTCTGTTCACACACAGAAACTCACACTAACCTCAGTCTGTTCACACACAGTATCTCACTTTACCTCAATCTAATCACACACAGGAAATCACACTATCCTCAGTCTGTTCACACACAGTAACTCACACTAACCTCAGTCTGTTCACACACAGTACCTCATACTGACCTCAGCCTGGTTACACACAGTAACTAACACTAACCTCAGTCTGTTCACACACAGTAACTCACACTTGCCTCAGACTATTCACACAGTAACTCAATTTAACCTCAGTCTGTTGACACACAGTAACTCACACTAACCTCAGTCTGTTCACACACGGTAACTCAAAATAACCTCAGTCTGTTCACACACAGTAACTCAAACTAACCTCAGTCTGTTCACGCACAGTAACTCACAATAACCTCAGTCTGTTCACACACAGTAACTCACACTAGCCTCAGACTATTCACATATTAACTCACACTAACCTCAGTCTGTTCACACAGAGTAACTCACACTTACCTCAGTCTGTTCACACACAGTAACTCACACTAACCTCAGTTTGTTCACCCACAGTAACTCACACTAACCTCAGTCTGTTCACCCACAGTAACTCACACTAACCTCAGTCTGTTCACACACAGAAAATCACACTATCCTCAGTCTGTTGACACACAGTAACTCACACTTACCTCAGTCTGTTCACACACAGTAACTCACACTTGCCTCAGACTATTCACACAGTAACTCACTTTAACCTCAGTCTGTTGACACACAGTAACTCACACTAATCTCAGTCTGTTCACACACGGTAACTCAAAATAACCTCAGTCTATTCACACACAGTAACTCAAACTAACCTCAGTCTGTTCACACACAGTAACTCACACTATCCTCAGTCTGCTCACACACAGTATCTCATACTAACCTCAGTCTGTTCACACACAGTAACTCACAATAACCTCAGTTTGTTCACACATTAACTCAAACTATCCTCAGTCTGTTCACACACAGTAACTCACACTAGCCTCAGACTATTCACATATTAACTCACACTAACCTCAGTCTGTTCACACAGAGTAACTCACACTTACCTCAGTCTGTTCACACACAGTAACTCACACTAACCTCAGTTTGTTCACCCACAGTAACTCACACTAACCTCAGTCTGTTCACCCACAGTAACTCACACTAACCTCAGTCTGTTCAACCACAGTAACTCACACTAACTTCAGTCTGATCACACACAGTGGCTCACACTAACCTCAGTCTGTTCGCACAGTTACTCACACTAACCTCCGTCTCTTCACTCGTAGTCACTCACACTAACATCAGTTTGTTCACGCACAGTAACACACTCTATCCTCAATTAGAAAAGTCACAGTAACTCACATTAACCTTAAACAGTTAACACACAGAAACTCACATTAACCTCAATCAGTTAACACACAAAAACTCACATTAGCCTCAGTCAGTTAACACACAGTATCTGACCCCAACCTCAATCAGTTAATCCACAGTTACTGACGCTAACCTCAGTCAGTTAACACACCGTAACTCACCCTAACTCAATCAGTAAACACACATTAACTCATACTACCCTCAACCAGTTAACAAGCAGTAACTCACCCGAACCTCAATCAGTTAACACACAGTAACTCACATTAACCTCGATCAGTTAACACACTGTAACTCACCTCAATCTGTTTAAACACAGTAACTCACAGAAACCTGGAGTCTGTTCACACACAGTAACTCACTTAACCTCAATCTGTTCACACACACTAACTCACACTAACCTCAGTCTGTTCACACACAGTAACTCACACTAACCTCAGTCTGTTCGCACAGTAACTCAAACTAACCTCAGTCTGTTCACCAACTGTAACTCAAACTAACCTCAGTCTGTTCACACACAGTAACTCACACTAACCTCAGTCTGTTCACACACAGTAACTCAAACTAACCTCAGTCTGTTCACCAACTGTAACTCAAACTAACCTCAGTCTGTTCACACACAGTAACTCACACTAACCTCAGTCTGTTCACACACAGTAACTCAAACTAACCTCAGTCTATTCACACACAGTAACTCACTCTAATCTCAGTCTGTTCACACAAAGTAACTCACACTAACATTAGTCTGCTCACACAAAATATCTCATACTAACCGCAGCCTGTTCACACACAGTTACTCACACTAACCTCAGACTATTCACACAGTAACTCACACTAACATCAGTCTGTTGACACACAGTAACACACACTAACCTCAGTCTGTTCACACACGGTAACTCAAACTAACCTCAGTCTGTTCAAAAATAGTAACTCACTCTAACCTCAGCCTGTTCACGCACAGTTAATCACACTAACCTCAGTCTGCTCACACACAGTATCTCATACTAACCTCAGCCTGTTTACACACAGTAACTCACACTAACCTCAGTCTGTTCACACACAGTAACTCACACTAGCCTCAGACTATTCACACAGTAACTCACACTAACCTCAATCTATTCACACACAGTATCTCATATTAACCTCAGCCTGTTTACACACATTAACTCACACTAACCTCAGTCTGTTCACACACTGTAACTCACACTAACCTCTGTCTGTTCATGCCCAGTAACTAACACTAAATCTGTCTGTTCATTCATAGTAACTCACACTAACCTCAGTCTGTTCACACAAAGTAACTCACACTAACATCAGTCTGCTCTCACACAGTATCTCATACTAACCTCAGCCTGTTCACACACAGTAACTCACACTAACCTGATTCTGCTCACACACAGTAACTCACTTAACCTCAATTTGTTCACACACAGTAACTCACACAAACTCAGTCTATTCACCAACAGTAATTCACACTATCCTCAGTCTGTTCACACACAGTAACTCACACTAACCTCAGTCTGTTCACACCCAGTAACTCAAACTAACCTCAGTCTGTTCACACACAGTAACTCACACTAACCTCAGTCTGTTCACGCACAGTAACTCACACTAACCTCAGTCTGCTCACACAGTATCTCATACTAACCTCAGCCTGTTTACACACAGTAACTCACACTAACCTCAGACTGTTCACACACAGTAACTCACACTAGCCTCAGAGTATTCACACAGTAACTCACACTAACCTCAGTCTGTTGACACACAGGAACTCACACTAACCTCAGTCTGTTCACACACAGTTACTCACACTAACCTCAGTTTGTTCACCCACAGTAACGCACATTAACCTCGATCAGTTTACAGACTGTAACTCAATCTACCTCAATCTTTTTAAACACAATAACTCACACTAACCTCAGTCTGTTCACATAGTAACTAACACCACCCTCAGTCTGTTCACACACAGTAACTCACACTAACCTCAGTCTGTTCACACACAGTAACTCACACTAGCTTCAGACTATTCACACAGTGACTCACAATAACCTCAGTCTGTTCACACACAGTATCTCACACTAACATCAGTCTGTTCACACACAGTATCTCACTTTATCTCAATCTGTTCACACACAGTAACTCACTGTAACCTCAGTCTGTTCACACACAGTAACTCACACTAACCTCAGTCTATTCACATAGTAACTCACACTATCTTCAGTCTGTTCACACACAGAAACTCACATTAACCTCAGTCTGTTCACACACAGTATCTCACTTTACCTCAATCTAATCACACACAGGAAATCACACTATCCTCAGTCTGTTCACACACAGTAATTCACACTAACCTCAGTCTGTTCACACACAGTACCTCATACTGACCTCAGCCTGGTTACACACAGTAACTAACACTAACCTCAGTCTGTTCACACACAGTAACTCACACTTGCCTCAGACTATTCACACAGTAACTCAATTTATCCTCAGTCTGTTGACACACAGTAACTCACACTAACCTCAGTCTGTTCACACACGGTAACTCAAAATAACCTCAGTCTGTTCACACACAGTAACTCAAACTAACCTCAGTCTGTTCACGCACAGTAACTCACAATAACCTCAGTCTGTTCACACACAGTAACTCAAACTAGCCTCAGACTATTCACATATTAACTCACACTAACCTCAGTCTGTTCACACAGAGTAACTCACACTTACCTCAGTCTGTTCACACACAGTAACTCACACTAACCTCAGTTTGTTCACCCACAGTAACTCACACTAACCTCAGTCTGTTCACCCACAGTAACTCACACTAACCTCAGTCTGTTCACACACAGAAAATCACACTTTCCTCAGTCTGTTGACACACAGTAACTCACACTAACCACAGTCTGTTCACACACAGTAACTCACACTTGCCTCAGACTATTCACACAGTAACTCACTTTAACCTCAGTCTGTTGACACACAGTAACTCACACTAACCTCAGTCTGTTCACACACGGTAACTCAAAATAACCTCAGTCTATTCACACACAGTAACTCAAACTAACCTCAGTCTGTTCACGCACAGTAACTCACACTATCCTCAGTCTGCTCACACACAGTATCTCATACTAACCTCAGTCTGTTCACACACAGTAACTCACAATAACCTCAGTTTGTTCACACATTAACTCAAACTATCCTCAGTCTGTTCACACACAGTAACTCACACTAGCCTCAGACTATTCACATATTAACTCACACTAACCTCAGTCTGTTCACACAGAGTAACTCACACTTACCTCAGTCTGTTCACACACAGTAACTCACACTAACCTCAGTTTGTTCACCCACAGTAACTCACACTAACCTCAGTCTGTTCAACCACAGTAACTCACACTAACCTCAGTCTGTTCACACACAGAAAATCACACTATCCTCAGTCTGTTGACACACAGTAACTCACACTAACCTCAGTCTGTTCACACACAGTAACTCACACTTGCCTCAGACTATTCACACAGTAACTCACTTTAACCTCAGTCTGTTGACACACAGTAACTCACACTAACCTCAGTCTGTTCACACACGGTAACTCAAAATAACCTCAGTCTATTCACACACAGTAACTCAAACTAACCTCAGTCTGTTCACGCACAGTAACTCACACTATCCTCAGTCTGCTCACACACAGTATCTCATACTAACCTCAGTCTGTTCACACACAGTAACTCACAATAACCTCAGTCTGTTCACACATTAACTCAAACTATCCTCAGTCTGTTCACACACAGTAACTCACACTAGCCTCAGACTATTCACATATTAACTCACACTAACCTCAGTCTGGTCACACAGAGAAAATCACACTATCCTCAGTCTGTTCACACACAGTAACTCACACTAACCTCAGTTTGTTCACCCACAGTAACTCACACTAACATCAGACTGTTCACAAACAGTACCTCACACTAACCTCAGTCTGTTCACACACGGTAAATCACACTAACCTCAGTCTGATCGCACCATAGAAACTCACACAAACCTCAGTCTGTTCAGTCAGTAACGCACACTATCCTCAGTCTGTTCAACCACAGTATCTCACACTAACCTCCGTCTGTTCACATACATTAACTAACACTAACCTCAGTCTGTTCGCACAGTAACTCACACTCCCCTCCATCTCTTCACTCGTAGTAACTCACACTAACATCCGTTTGTTCACGCACAGTAACACACTCTATCCTCAATTAGAAAAGTCACAGTAACTCACATTAACCTTAAACAGTTAACACACAGAAACTCACATTAACCTCAATCGGTTAACACACAAAAACTCACATTGGCCTCAATCAGTTAACAGACAGTATCTGACCCCAACCTCAGTCAGTTAATCCACAGTTACTGACGCTAACCTCATTCAGTTAACACAGCGTAACTCACCCTAACTCAATCAGTAAACACTCATTAACTCATACTACCCTCAACCAGTTAACAAGCAGTAACTCACCCGAACCTCAATCAGTTAATACACAGTAACTCACATTAACCTCGATCAGTTAACACACTGTAACTCACCTCAATCTGTTTAAACACAGTAACTCACTCAAACCTCAGTCTGTTCACACAATGTAACTCACACTAACCTCTTTCTGTTCATGCCCAGTATCTCATACTAACCTCAGTCTGTTCACTCACAGTAACTCACATTTACCTCAGTCTTTTCACACACCGTAACTCACACTAACATCAGTTTGTTCCCACACAGTAACTCACACTAACCTCAGTCTGATCACGCACAGTAACTCACACTAACCTCAGTCTGATCACACACAGTGACTCACACTAACCTCAGTCTGATCACGCACAGTAACTCACACTAACCTCAGTCTGATCACACACAGTGACTCACACTAACCTCAGTCTGTTCACACACAGTGACTCACACTAACCTCAGTCTCATCACACACTGTAACTCACACTAACCTCAGTCTGTTCACACACAGTAACTCACACTAACTTCAGTCTGATCACACACAGTGGCTCACACTAACCTCAGTCTGTTCGCACAGTTACTCACACTAACCTCCTTCTCTTCACTCGTAGTAACTCACACTAACATCAGTTTGTTCACGCACAGTAACACACTCTATCCTCAATTAGAAAAGTCACAGTAACTCACATTAACCTTAAACAGTTAACACACAGAAACTCACATTAACCTCAATCAGTTAACACACAAAAACTCACATTAGCCTCAGTCAGTTAACACACAGTATCTGACCCCAACCTCAATCAGTTAATCCACAGTTACTGACGCTAACCTCAGTCAGTTAACACACCGTAACTCACCCTAACTCAATCAGTAAACACACATTAACTCATACTACCCTCAACCAGTTAACAAGCAGTAACTCACCCGAACCTCAATCAATTAACACACAGTAACTCACATTAACCTCGATCAGTTAACACACTGTAACTCACCTCAATCTGTTTAAACACAGTAACTCACTTAACCTCAATCTGTTCACACACACTAACTCACACTAACCTCAGTCTGTTCACACACAGTAACTCACACTAATCTCAGTCTGTTCGCACAGTAACTCAAACTAACCTCAGTCTGTTCACCAACTGTAACTCAAACTAACCTCAGTCTGTTCACACACAGTAACTCACACTAACCTCAGTCTGTTCAGACACAGTAACTCAAACTAACCTCAGTCTATTCACACACAGTAACTCACTCTAATCTCAGTCTGTTCACACAAAGTAACTCACACTAACGTCAGTCTGCTCACACAAAGTATCTCATACTAACCTCAGCCTGTTCACACACAGTTACTCAAACTAACCTCAGACTATTCACACAGTAACTCACACTAACATCAGTCTGTTGACACACAGTAACTCACACTAACCTCAGTCTGTTCACACACAGTTACTCAAACTAACCTCAGACTATTCACACAGTAACTAACACTAACCTCAGTCTGTTCACACACAGTAACTCACACTTGCCTCAGACTATTCACACAGTAACTCAATTTAACCTCAGTCTGTTGACACACAGTAACTCCCACTAACCTCAGTCTGTTCACACACGGTTACTCAAAATAACCTCAGTCTGTTCACACACAGTAACTCAAACTAACCTCAGTCTGTTCACGCACAGTAACTCACAATAACCTCAGTCTGTTCCACATTAACTCAAACTATCCTCAGTCTGTTCACACACAGTAACTCACACTAGCCTCAGACTATTCACATATTAACTCACACTAACCTCAGTCTGTTCACACAGAGTAACGCACACTTACCTCAGTCTGTTCACACACAGTAACTCACACTAACCTCAGTTTGTTCACCCACAGTAACTCACACTAACCTCAGTCTGTTCACCCACAGTTACTCACACTAACCTCAGTCTGTTCACACACAGAAAATCACACTATCCTCAGTCTGTTCACACACAGTAACTCACACTAACCTCAGTCTGTTCACACACAGTAACTCACACTTGCCTCAGACTATTCACACAGTAACTCACTTTAACCTCAGTCTGTTGACACACAGTAACTCACACTAACCTCAGTCTGTTCACACACGGTAACTCAAAATAACCTCAGTCTATTCACACACAGTAACTCAAACTAACCTCAGTCTGTTCACGCACAGTAACTCACACTATCCTCAGTCTGCTCACACACAGTATATCATACTAACCTCAGTCTGTTCACACACGGTAACTCAAAATAACCTCAGTCTGTTCACACACAGTAACTCACACTAACTTCAGTCTGATCACACACAGTGGCTCACACTAACCTCAGTCTGTTCGCACAGTTACTCACACTAACCTCCGTCTCTTCACTCGTAGTAACTCACACTAACATCAGTTTGTTCACGCACAGTAACACACTATCCTCAATTAGAAAAGTCACAGTAACTCACATTAACCTTAAACAGTTAACACACAGAAACTCACATTAACCTCAATCAGTTAACACACAAATACTCACATTAGCCTCAGTCAGTTAACACACAGTATCTGACCCCAACCTCAATCAGTTAATCCACAGTTACTGACGCTAACCTCAGTCAGTTAACACACCGTAACTCACCCTAACTCAATCAGTAAACACACATTAACTCATACTACCCTCAACCAGTTAACAAGCAGTAACTCACCCGAACCTCAATCAGTTAACACACAGTAACTCACATTAACCTCGATCAGTTAACACACTGTAACTCACCTCAATCTGTTTAAACACAGTAACTCACAGAAACCTGGAGTCTGTTCACACACAGTAACTCACTTAACCTCAATCTGTTCACACACACTAACTCACACTAACCTCAGTCTGTTCACACACAGTAACTCACACTAACCTCAGTCTGTTCGCACAGTAACTCAAACTAACCTCAGTCTGTTCACCAACTGTAACTCAAACTAACCTCAGTCTGTTCACACACAGTAACTCACACTAACCTCAGTCTGTTCACACACAGTAACTCAAACTAACCTCAGTCTATTCACACACAGTAACTCACTCTAACCTCAGTCTGTTCACACAAAGTAACTCACACTAACATCAGTCTGCTCACACAAAGTATCTCATACTAACTTCAGCCTGTTCACACACAGTTACTCACACTAACCTCAGACTATTCACGCACAGTAACTCACACTAACATCAGTCTGTTGACACACAGTAACACACACTAACCTCAGTCTGTTCACACACGGTAACTCAAACTAACCTCAGTCTGTTCAAAAACAGTAACTCACTCTAACCTCAGCCTGTTCACGCACAGTTAATCACACTAACCTCAGTCTGCTCACACACAGTATCTCATACTAACCTCAGCCTGTTTACACACAGTAACTCACACTAACCTCAGTCTGTTCACACACAGTAACTCACACTAGCCTCAGACTATTCACACAGTAACTCACACTAACCTCAATCTATTCACACACAGTATCTCATACTAACCTCAGCCTGTTTACACACATTAACTCACACTAACCTCAGTCTGTTCACACACTGTAACTCACACTAACCTCTGTCTGTTCATGCCCAGTAACTAACACTAAATCTGTCTGTTCATTCATAGTAACTCACACTAACCTCAGTCTGTTCACACAAAGTAACTCACACTAACATCAGTCTGCTCACACACAGTATCTCATAGTAACCTCAGCTTGTTCACACACAGTAACTCACACTAACCTGATTCTGCTCACACACAGTAACTCACTTAACCTCAATTTGTTCACACACAGTAACTCACACTAACCTCAGTCTATTCACCAACAGTAATTCACACTATCCTCAGTCTGTTCACACACAGTAACTCACACTAACCTCAGTCTGTTCACACCCAGTAACTCAAACTAACCTCAGTCTGTTCACACACAGTAACTCACACTAACCTCAGTTTGTTCACCCACAGTAACTCACACTAACCTCAGTCTGTTCACCCACAGTTACTCACACTAACCTCAGTCTGTTCACACACAGAAAATCACACTATCCTCAGTCTGTTCACACACAGTAACTCACACTAACCTCAGTCTGTTCACACACAGTAACTCACACTTGCCTCAGACTATTCACACAGTAACTCACTTTAACCTCAGTCTGTTGACACACAGTAACTCACACTAACCTCAGTCTGTTCACACACGGTAACTCAAAATAACCTCAGTCTATTCACACACAGTAACTCAAACTAACCTCAGTCTGTTCACGCACAGTAACTCACACTATCCTCAGTCTGCTCACACACAGTATCTCATACTAACCTCAGTCTGTTCACACACGGTAACTCAAAATAACCTCAGTCTGTTCACACACAGTAACTCACACTAACTTCAGTCTGATCACACACAGTGGCTCACACTAACCTCAGTCTGTTCGCACAGTTACTCACACTAACCTCCGTCTCTTCACTCGTAGTAACTCACACTAACATCAGTTTGTTCACGCACAGTAACACACTCTCCTCAATTAGAAAAGTCACAGTAACTCACATTAACCTTAAACAGTTAACACACAGAAACTCACATTAACCTCAATCAGTTAACACACAAATACTCACATTAGCCTCAGTCAGTTAACACACAGTATCTGACCCCAACCTCAATCAGTTAATCCACAGTTACTGACGCTAACCTCAGTCAGTTAACACACCGTAACTCACCCTAACTCAATCAGTAAACACACATTAACTCATACTACCCTCAACCAGTTAACAAGCAGTAACTCACCCGAACCTCAATCAGTTAACACACAGTAACTCACATTAACCTCGATCAGTTAACACACTGTAACTCACCTCAATCTGTTTAAACACAGTAACTCACAGAAACCTGGAGTCTGTTCACACACAGTAATTCACTTAACCTCAATCTGTTCACACACACTAACTCACACTAACCTCAGTCTGTTCACACACAGTAACTCACACTAACCTCAGTCTGTTCGCACAGTAACTCAAACTAACCTCAGTCTGTTCACCAACTGTAACTCAAACTAACCTCAGTCTGTTCACACACAGTAACTCACACTAACCTCAGTCTGTTCACACACAGTAACTCAAACTAACCTCAGTCTATTCACACACAGTAACTCACTCTAACCTCAGTCTGTTCACACAAAGTAACTCACACTAACATCAGTCTGCTCACACAAAGTATCTCATACTAACCTCAGCCTGTTCACACACAGTTACTCACACTAACCTCAGACTATTCACGCACAGTAACTCACACTAACATCAGTCTGTTGACACACAGTAACACACACTAACCTCAGTCTGTTCACACACGGTAACTCAAACTAACCTCAGTCTGTTCAAAAACAGTAACTCACTCTAACCTCAGCCTGTTCACGCACAGTTAATCACACTAACCTCAGTCTGCTCACACACAGTATCTCATACTAACCTCAGCCTGTTTACACACAGTAACTCACACTAACCTCAGTCTGTTCACACACAGTAACTCACACTAGCCTCAGACTATTCACACAGTAACTCACACTAACCTCAATCTATTCACACACAGTATCTCATACTAACCTCAGCCTGTTTACACACATTAACTCACACTAACCTCAGTCTGTTCACACACTGTAACTCACACTAACCTCTGTCTGTTCATGCCCAGTAACTAACACTAAATCTGTCTGTTCATTCATAGTAACTCACACTAACCTCAGTCTGTTCACACAAAGTAACTCACACTAACATCAGTCTGCTCACACACAGTATCTCATACTAACCTCAGTCTGTTCACACACAGTAACTCACACTAACCTGATTCTGCTCACACACAGTAACTCACTTAACCTCAATTTGTTCACACACAGTAACTCACACTAACCTCAGTCTATTCACCAACAGTAATTCACACTATCCTCAGTCTGTTCACACACAGTAACTCACACTAACCTCAGTCTGTTCACACTCAGTAACTCAAACTAACCTCAGTCTGTTCACACACAGTAACTCACACTAACCTCAGTCTGTTCACGCACAGTAACTCACACTAACCTCAGTCTGCTCACACAGTATCTCATACTAACCTCAGCCTGTTTACACACAGTAACTCACACTAACCTCAGACTGTTCACACACAGTAACTCACACTAGCCTCAGAGTATTCACACAGTAACTCACACTAACCTCAGTCTGTTGACACACAGGAACTCACACTAACCTCAGTCTGTTCACACACAGTTACTCACACTAACCTCAGTTTGTTCACCCACAGTAACTCACATTAACCTCGATCAGTTTACAGACTGTAACTCAATCTACCTCAATCTTTTTAAACACAATAACTCACACTAACCTCAGTCTGTTCACATAGTAACTAACACCACCCTCAGTCTGTTCACACACAGTAACTCACACTAACCTCAGTCTGTTCACACACAGTAACTCACACTAACCTCAGTCTGTTCACACACAGTATCTCACTTTACCTCAATCTGTTCACACACAGGAAATCACACTATCCTCAGTCTGTTCACACACAGTAATTCACACTAACCTCAGTCTGTTCACACACAGTATCTCATACTAACCTCAGCCTGGTTACACACAGTAACTCACACTAACCTCAGTCTGTTCACACACAGTAACTCACACTTGCCTCAGACTATTCACACAGTAACTCACTTTAACCTCAGTCTGTTGACACACAATAACTCACACTAACCTCAGTCTGTTCACACACGGTAACTCAAAATAACCTCAGTCTGTTCACACACAGTAACTCAAACTAACCTCAGTCTGTTCACCCACAGTAACTCACAATAACCTCAGCCTGTTCACACACATTAACTCACACTAACCTCAGTCTGTTCGCATACTGTAACTCAAACTATCCTCAGTCTGTTCACACACAGTAACTCACAGGAACCTCAGTTTGTTCACACACAGTAACTCAAACTAACCTCAGTCTGTTCACACACAGTAACTCACACTAACATCAGTCTGTTCACACACAGTAACTCACACTAACCTCAGTCTGTTCACGCACAGTAACTCACACTAACCTCAGTCTATTTGCATAGTAACTCACACTATCTTCAGTCTGTTCACACACAGTAACTCACACTAACCTCAGTCTGTTCACACACAGTATCTCACTTTACCTCAATCTGTTCACACACAGGAAATCACACTATCCTCAGTCTGTTCACACACAGTAATTCACACTAACCTCAGTCTGTTCACACACAGTATCTCATACTAACCTCAGCCTGGTTACACACAGTAACTCACACTAACCTCAGTCTGTTCACACACAGTAACTCACACTTGCCTCAGACTATTCACACAGTAACTCAATTTAACCTCAGTCTGTTGACACACAATAACTCACACTAACCTCAGTCTGTTCACACACGGTAACTCAAAATAACCTCAGTCTGTTCACACACAGTAACTCAAACTAACCTCAGTCTGTTCACGCAGAGTAACTCACACTATCCTCAGTCTGCTCACACACAGTATCTCATACTAACCTCAGCCTGTTTACACACAGTAACTCACACTAACGTCAGTCTGTTCACACACAGTAACTCACACTATCCTCAGACTGCTCACACACAGTATCTCATACTAAACTCATCCTGTTTATACACAGTAACTCACACTAACCTCAGTCTGTTCACACACAGTAACTCACAGGAACCTCAGTCTGTTCACACACAGTAACTCAAACTAACCTCAGTTTGTTCACACACAGTAACTCACACTAACATCAGTCTGTTCACATACAGTAACTCACACTAACCTCAGTCTGTTCACGCACAGTAACTCACACTAATCTCAGTCTGTTCACACACAGAATCTCATACTAACCTCAGCCTGTTTACACACAGTAACTCACACTAACCTCAGTCTGTTCACACAGAGTAAATCACACTAACCTCAGTCTATTTGCATAGTAACTCACACTATCTTCAGTCTGTTCACACACAGTAACTCACACTAACCTCAGTCTGTTCACACACAGTATCTCACTTTACCTCAATCTGTTCACACACAGGAAATCACACTATCCTCAGTCTGTTCACACACAGTAATACACACTAACCTCAGTCTGTTCACACACAGTATCTCATACTAACCTCAGCCTGGTTACACACAGTAACTCACACTAACCTCAGTCTGTTCACACACAGTAACTCACACTTGCCTCAGACTATTCACACAGTAACTCACTTTAACCTCAGTCTGTTGACACACAATAACTCACTCTAACCTCAGTCTGTTCACACACGGTAACTCAAAATAACCTCAGTCTGTTCACACACAGTAACTCAAACTAACCTCAGTCTGTTCACGCAGAGTAACTCACACTATCCTCAGTCTGCTCACACACAGTATCTCATACTAACCTCAGCCTGTTTACACACAGTAACTCACACTAACCGCAGTCTATTCACACACAGTAACTCACACTATCCTCAGACTGCTCACACACAGTATCTCATACTAAACTCAGCCTGTTTACACACAGTAACTCACACTAACCTCAGTCTGTTCACACACAGTAACTCACACTAGCCTCAGACTATTCACACAGTAACTCACACTAACCACAGTCTGTTCACACACAGTAACTCACACTAACCTCAGTTTGTTCACCCACAGTAACTCACACTAACATCAGACTGTTCACAAACTAACTCACACTAACCTCAGTCTGTTCACACTCAGAATCTCACACTAACCTCAGTCTGTTCACACAAGGTAAATCACACTAACCCTCAGTCAGATCGCACCATAGAAACTAACACTATCCTCAGTCTGTTCACATGCATTAACTAACACTAACATCAGTTTGATTCCACACAGTAACTCACACTCCCCTCAGTCTGTTCACACACAGTATCTCACACTAACTTCAGTCTGATCACGCACAGTGGCTCACACTAACCTTAGCCTGTTTACGCAAGTTACTCACACTAACCTCCGTCTCTTCACTCGTAGTAACTCACACTAACATCAGTTTGTTCACGCACAGTAACACACTCTATCCTCAATTAGAAAAGTCACAGTAACTCACATTAACCTCAATCAGTTAACAGACAAAAACTCACATTAGCCTCAATCTGTTAACACACAGTAACTGACCCCAACCTCAATCAGTTAATCCACAGTTACTGACGCTAACCACACTCAGTTAACACACCGTAACTCACCCTAACTCAATCAGTAAACACACATTAACTCATACTACCCTCAACCAGTTAACAAGCAGTAACTCACATTAACCTCGATCAGTTAACACACTGTAACTCACCTCAATCTGTTTAAACACAGTAACTCACACTAACATCAGTTTGTTCCCACATAGTCACTCACACTAAGCTCAGTCTGTTCACACACAGTAACTCACACTAACCTCTGTCTGTTCACACACAGTAACTCACACTAACCTCAGTCTGTTCACACACAGTAACTCACACTAACCTCAGTCTGTTCACACACAGTAACTCACACTAATCTCAGTCTGCTCACACACAGTGTCTCATACTAACCTCAGCCTGTTTACACACAGTAACTCACACTATCCTCAGTCTGTTCACACACAGAAACTCACACTAACCTCAGTCTGTTCACACACAGTATCTCATACTAACCTCAGCCTGGTTACACACAGTAACACACACTAACCTCAGTCTGTTCACACACAGTAACTCACACTTGCCTCAGACTATTCACACAGAAACTCACTTTAACCTCAGTCTGTTGACACACAGTAACTCACACTAACCTCAGTCTGTTCACACACGGTAACTCAAAATAACCTCAGTCTGTTCACACACAGTAACTCAAACTAACCTCAGTCTGTTCGCGCACAGTAACTCAAACTAACCTCAGTCTGTTCACACACAGTATCTCATACTAACCTCAGTCTGTTCACATACATTAACTAACACTAACATCAGTTTGTTTCCACACAGTAACTCACACTCCCCTCAGTCTGTTCACACACAGTATCTCACACTAACTTCAGTCTGATCACGCACAGTGGCTCACACTAACCTCAGTCTGTTCGCACAGTTACTCACACTAACCTCCGTCTCTTCACTCGTAGTAACTCACACTAACATCAGTTTGTTCACGCACAGTAACACACTCTATCCTCAATTAGAAAAGTCACAGTAACTCACATTAACCTGAAACAGTTAACACACAGAAACTCACATTAACCTCAATCAGTTAACACACAAAAACTCACATTAGCCTCAATCTGTTAACACACAATAACTGACCCCTACCTCAATCAGTTAATCCACAGTTACTGACGCTAAGCTCACTCAGTTAACACACCGTAACTCACCCTAACTCAATCAGTAAACACACATTAACTCATACTACCCTCAACCAGTTAACAAGCAGTAACTCACCCGAACCTCTATCAGTTCACACACAGTAACTCACATTAACCTCGATCAGTTAACACACTGTAACTCACCTCAATCTGTTTAAACACAGTAACTCACACTAACCTGAGTCTGTTCACACACAGTCACTCACACTAACCTCAGTCTGTTCACACAGTAACTCACACTAACCTCAGTCTGTTCACACACAGTAACTCACACTAACCTCAGACTGTTCACTGAGTAACTCACTCTAACCTCTGTCTGTTCACATACTGTAACTCACACTAACCTCACTTTGTTCACACAGTAACGCACACTAACCTGAGTCTGTTCACACAAAGTAACTCAGTTTACCTCAATCTGTTCACACACAGTAACGCACACTATCCTCAGTCTGTTCACACACTGTAACTCACACTAACATCAGTCTGTTCACACACAGTAACTCACACTAACCTGAGTCTGTTCACACACTGTAACTCACACTAACATCAGTCTGTTCACACACAGTAACTCACACTAACCTGAGTCTGTTCACACACAGTAACTCACTTAACCTCAATCTGTTCACACACAGTAACGCACACTAACCTCAGTCTGTTCACACACAGTAACTCACACTAACCTGAGTCTGTTCACGCACAGTAACTCACAGTAACCTCAGTCTGTTCACACACATTATCTCACACTATCCTCAGTCTGTTCACGCACAGTAACTCGCCCGAACCTCAGTTTGTTCACACAGTAACTCACATTATCCTCGATCTGTTCACACACTGTAACTCACCTCAATCTTTTTAAACACAATAACTGACACTAACCTCAGTCTGTTCACACAGTAACTCACACTAACCTCAGTCTGTTCACCCACAGTAACTCACACTAACATCAGTCTGTTCACACACAGTAACTCACTCTAACCTCAGTCTATTCACACACAGTAACTCACACTAACCTCACTCTGTTCACACACAGTAACTCACACTAACCTGAGTCTGTTCACGCACAGTAACTCACAGTAACCTCAGTCTGTTCACACACATTATCTCACACTATCCTCAGTCTGTTCACACAGTAACTCACACTAACCTCAATCTGTTCACACACATTATCTCACACTATCCTCAGTCTGTTCACACAGTAACTCACACTAACCTCAGATATAAAGACAAAACAAAACTGCGGATGCTGGAAATCCAAAACAAAAACAGAATTACCTGGAAAAACTCAGCAGGTCTGGCAGCATCGGCGGAGAAGAAAAGAGTTGACGTTTCGAGTCCTCATGACCCTTCGACAGAACTTGATTTCGAGTCCAAGAAAGAGTTGAAATATAAGCTGGTTTAAGGTGTGTGTGTGGGGGGGCGGAGAGATAGAGAGAGACAGAGGTGCTTGTGTAGACAAACAAGCAGTGATAGAGACAGTAACTGAGAAAGGAGATATGGTTGTGAAAGCGGGTTTTAGTAAACACCTTGTCAAACACCTAACCTCAGTCTGTTCAAACACAGTAACTCACACTAACCTGAGTCTGTTCGCACACAGTAACTCACACTAACCTCAGTCTGTTCACACACAGTAACTCACTTAACCTCAATCTGTTCCCACATAGTCACTCACACTAACCTCAGTCTGTTCACACACAGTAACTCACACTAACCTCAGTCTGTTCACACACAGTAACTCACACTAACCTCAGTCTGTTCACACACAGTAACTCACACTAACCTCAGTCTGTTCACACACAGTGACTCACACTAACCTTAGTCTGTTCGCACAGTAACTCACACTAACCTCAGTCTGTTCACACACAGTAACTCACACTAACCTCAGTCTATTCACACACAGTAACTCACACTAACCTGAGTCTGTTCACACACAGTGACTCACACTAACCTCAGTCTGTTCGCACAGTAACTCACACTAACCTCAGTCAGTTCACAGACAGTAACTCACACTAACCTCAGTCTATTCACACACAGTAACTCACACTAACCTCAGTCTGTTCACACACAGTGACTCACACTAACCTCAGTCTATTCACACAGTAACTCACACTATCCTCAGTCTATTCACACACAGTAACTCACACTAACCTCAGTCTATTCACACACAGTAACTCACACTAACCTCAGTCTGTTCACACACAGTGACTCACACTAACCTCAGTCTGTTCACACACAGTGACTCACACTAACCTCAGTCTATTCACACACAGTAACTCACACTAACTTCAGTCTGATCACACACAGTAACTCACACTAACTTCAGTCTGATCACACACAGTAACTCACACTAACTTCAGTCTGATCACACACAGTGGCTCACACTAACCTCAGTCTGTTCGCACAGTTACTCACACTAACCTCCGTCTCTTCACTCGTAGTCACTCACACTAACATCAGTTTGTTCACGCACAGTAACACACTATTAGAGAAGTCACAGTAACTCACATTAACCTTAAACAGTTAACACACAGTAACTCACATTAACCTTAAACAGTTAACACACAAAAACTCACATTAGCCTCAGTCAGTTAACACACAGTATCTGACCCCAACCTCAATCAGTTAATCCACAGTTACTGACGCTAACCTCAGTCAGTTAACACACTGTAACTCACCCTAACTCAATCAGTAAACACACATTAACTCATATTACCCTCAACCAGTTAACAAGCAGTAACTCACCCGAACTTCAATCAATTAACACACAGTAACTCACATTAACCTCGATCTGTTAACACACTGTAACTCACCTCAATCTGTTTAAACACAGTAACTCACTCAAACCTCAGTCTGTTCACACACTGTAACTCACATTAACCTCAGTCTGTTCACACAGTAACTCACACTAACCTCTTTCTGTTCACACACAGTATCTCACACTAACTTCAGTCTGTTCACACACAGTAACTCACACTAGCCTCAGTCTGTTCACCCACAGTAACTCACACTAACCTCACTTTGTTCACACACAGTAACTCACACTAACCTCAGTCTGTTCACACATTAACTCACACTAACCTCAGTTTGTTCACACACTGTAACTCAAACTATCCTCAGTCTTTTCACACACAGTAACTCACACTAACCTGAGTCTGTTCACGCACAGTAACTCACAGTAACCTCAGTCTGTTCACACACATTATCTCACACTATCCTCAGTCTGTTCACGCACAGTAACTCGCCCGAACCTCAGTTTGTTCACACAGTAACTCACATTATCCTCGATCTGTTCACACACTGTAACTCACCTCAATCTTTTTAAACACAATAACTGACACTAACCTCAGTCTGTTCACACAGTAACTCACACTAACCTCAGTCTGTTCACCCACAGTAACTCACACTAACATCAGTCTGTTCACACACAGTAACTCACTCTAACCTCAGTCTATTCACACACAGTAACTCACACTAACCTCACTCTGTTCACACACAGTAACTCACACTAACCTGAGTCTGTTCACGCACAGTAACTCACAGTAACCTCAGTCTGTTCACACACATTATCTCACACTATCCTCAGTCTGTTCACACAGTAACTCACACTAACCTCAGATATAAAGATAAAACAAAACTGCGGATGCTGGAAATCCAAAACAAAAACAGAATTACCTGGAAAAACTCAGCAGGTCTGGCAGCATCGGCGGAGAAGAAAAGAGTTGACGTTTCGAGTCCTCATGACCCTTCGACAGAACTTGATTTCGAGTCCAAGAAAGAGTTGAAATATAAGCTGGTTTAAGGTGTGTGTGTGGGGGGGGGAGGGGGAGGCGGAGAGATAGAGAGAGAGAGAGGTGCTTGTGTAGACAAACAAGCAGTGATAGAGACAGTCACTGAGAAAGGAGATATGGCTGTGAAAGCGGGTTTTAGTAAACACCTTGTCAAACACCTAACCTCAGTCTGTTCAAACACAGTAACTCACACTAACCTGAGTCTGTTCACACACAGTAACTCACTTAACCTCAATCTGTTCCCACATAGTCACTCACACTAACCTCAGTCTGTTCACACACAGTAACTCACACTAACCTCAGTCTGTTCACACACAGTAACTCACACTAACCTGAGTCTGTTCACACACAGTAACTCACTTAACCTCAATCTGTTCCCACATAGTCACTCACACTAACCTCAGTCTGTTCACACACAGTAACTCACACTAACCTCAGTCTGTTCACACACAGTAACTCACACTAACCTCAGTCTGTTCACACACAGTAACTCACACTAACCTCAGTCTGTTCACACACAGTAACTCACACTAACCTCAGTCTGTTCACACACAGTGACTCACACTAACCTCAGTCTGTTCGCACAGTAACTCACACTAACCTCAGTCTGTTCACACACAGTAACTCACACTAACCTCAGTCTATTCACACACAGTAACTCACACTAACCTGAGTCTGTTCACACACAGTGACTCACACTAACCTCAGTCTGTTCGCACAGTAACTCACAGTAACCTCAGTCTGTTCACACACAGTAACTCACAGTAACCTCAGTCTGTTCGCACACAGTAACTCACACTAACCTCAGTCTGTTCGCACAGTAACTCACACTAACCTCAGTCTGTTCACACACAGTAACTCACAGTAACCTCAGTCTGTTCACACACATTATCTCACACTATCCTCAGTCTGTTCACACAGTAACTCACACTAACCTCAGATATAAAGACAAAACAAAACTGCGGATGCTGGAAATCCAAAACAAAAACAGAATTACCTGGAAAAACTCAGCAGGTCTGGCAGCATCGGCGGAGAAGAAAAGAGTTGACGTTTTCCAGTCCTCATGACCCTTCGACAGAACTTGATTTCGAGTCCAAGAAAGTGTTGAAATATAAGCTGGTTCAAGGTGTGTGTGTGGGGGGGGGAGGGGGGGGCGGAGAGATAGAGAGAGAGAGAGGTGCTTGTGTAGACAAACAAGCAGTGATAGAGACAGTATCTGAGAAAGGAGATATGGTTGTGAAAGCGGGTTTTAGTAAACACCTTGTCAAACACCTAACCTCAGTCTGTTCAAACACAGTAACTCACACTAACCTGAGTCTGTTCGCACACAGTAACTCACACTAACCTCAGTCTGTTCACACACAGTAACTCACTTAACCTCAATCTGTTCCCACATAGTCACTCACACTAACCTCAGTCTGTTCACACACAGTAACTTACACTAACCTGAGTCTGTTCACACACAGTAACTCACTCTAACCTCAGTCTGTTCACACACAGTAACACACACTAACCTCAGTCTGTTCACACAGAGTAACTCACACTAACCTCAGGCTGTTCACACACAGTAACTCACACTAACCTCAGTCTGTTCACACACAGTAACTGACACTAACCTCAGTCTGTTCACACACAGTAACTCACACTAACCTGAGTCTGTTCACACACAGTGACTCACACTAACCTCAGTCTGTTCACACACAGTGACTCACACTAACCTCAGTCTGTTCGCACAGTAACTCACACTAACCTCAGTCTGTTCACACACAGTAACTCACACTAACCTCAGTCTATTCACACACAGTAACTCACACTAACCTGAGTCTGATCACACACAGTGACTCACACTAACCTCAGTCTGTTCGCACAGTAACTCACACTAACCTCAGTCTGTTCACACACAGTAACTCACACTAACCTCAGTCTATTCACACACAGTAACTCACACTAACCTCAGTCTGTTCACACACAGTAACTCACACTAACCTCCGTCTCTTCACTCGTAGTCACTCACACTAACATCAGTTTGTTTACGCACAGTAACACACTATTAGAGAAGTCACAGTAACTCACATTAACCTTAAACAGTTAACACACAGAAACTCACATTAACCTCAATCTGTTAACACACAAAAACTCACATTAGCCTCAGTCAGTTAACACACAGTATCTGACCCCAACCTCAATCAGTTAATCCACAGTTGCTGACGCTAACCTCAGTCAGTTAACACACCGTAACTCACCCTAACTCAATCAGTAAACACACATTAACTCATACTACCCTCAACGAGTTAACAAGCAGTAACTCACCCGAACCTCAATCAGTTCACACACAGTAACTCACATTAACCTCGATCTGTTAACACACTGTAACTCACCTCAATCTGTTTAAACACAGTAACTCACTCAAACCTCAGTCTGTTCACACACTGTAACTCACATTAACCTCAGTCTGTTCACACAGTAACTCACACTAACCTCTTTCTGTTCACACACAGTATCTCACACTAACTTCAGTCTGTTCACACACAGTAACTCACACTAGCCTCAGTCTGTTCACCCACAGTAACTCACACTAACCTCAGTTTGTTCACACACACTAACTCACACTAACCTCAGTTTGTTCACACACTGTAACTCAAACTATCCTCAGTCTTTTCACACACAGTAACTCACAGGCACCTCAGTCTGTTCATACACAGTAACTCAAACTAACCTCAGTCTGTTCACACACAGTAACTCACACTAACCTCAGTCTGTTCACGCACAGTAACTCACACTAATCTCAGTCTGCTCACACACAGTATCTCACACTAACCTCAGCCTGTTTACACACAGTAACTCACACTAACCTCAGTCTGTTGACACACAGTTCTCACACTACCCTCAGTCTGTTCACACACAGTAACTCACACTATCCTCAGTCTGTTCACACGGTAACTCACACTAACCTCAGTCTGTTCACACACGGTAAATCACACTAACCTCAGTCTGATCGCACCACAGAAACTCACACTAACCTCAGTCTGTTCAGTCAGTAACCCACACTATCCTCAGTCTGTTCAACCACAGTATCTCACACTAACCTCCGTCTGTTCACATACATTAACTAACACTAACCTCAGTCTGTTCGCACAGTAACTCACACTCCCCTCCATCTCTTCACTCGTAGTAACTCACACTAACATCAGTTTGTTCCCACACAGTAACTCACACTAACCTCAGTTTGTTCCCACACAGTAACTCACACTAACCTCAGTCTGTTCACACACAGTATCTCACACTAACCTCAGTCTGTTCACACACAGTATCTCACACTAACCTCAGTCTGTTCACACACAGTATCTCACACTAACTTCTATCTGATCACGCACAGTGACTCACACTAACCTCAGTCTTTTCGCACAGTAACTCACACTAGCCTCAGTCTGTTCACCCACAGTAACTCACACTAACCTCAGTTTGTTCACACACAGTAACTCACACTAACCTCAGTTTGTTCACACACTGTAACTCAAACTATCCTCAGTCTTTTCACACACAGTAACTCACACTAACCTCAGTCTGTTCACACACAGTAATTCACACTAACCTCAGTCTGTTCACACACAGTAATTCACACTAACCTCACTCTGTTCACACACAGTAACTCACACTAACCTCAGTCTGTTCACACACAGTAATTCACACTAACCTCAGTCTGTTCACGCACAGTAACTCACAGTAACCTCAGTCTGTTCACACACATTATCTCACACTATCCTCAGTCTGTTCACGCACAGTAACTCGCCCGAACCTCAGTTTGTTCACACAGTAACTCACATTACCCTCGATCTGTTCACACACTGTAACTCACCTCAATCTTTTTAAACACAATAACTGACACTAACCTCAGTCTGTTCACACAGTAACTCACACTAACCTCAGTCTGTTCACACACAGTAACTCACACTAACCTCAGTCTGTTCACCCACAGTAACTCACACTAACCTGAGTCAGTTCACCCACAGTAACTCACACTAACATCAGTCTGTTCACACACAGTAACTCACTCTAACCTCAGTCTATTCACACACAGTAACTCACACTAACCTCACTCTGTTCACACACAGTAACTCACACTAACCTCAGTCTGTTCGCACAGTAACTCACACTAACCTCAGTCTGTTCACACACAGTAACTCACACTAACCTCAGTCTATTCACACACAGTAACTCACACTAACCTCAGTCTGTTCACACACAGTGACTCACACTAACCTCAGTCTGTTCACACACAGTGACTCACACTAACCTCAGTCTGTTCACACAGTAACTCACACTAACCTCAGTCTGTTCACACACAGTAACTCACACTAACCTCAGTCTGTTCACACACAGTGACTCACACTAACCTCAGTCTGTTCACACACAGTGACTCACACTAACCTCAGTCTGTTCACACACAGTAACTCACACTAACCTCAGTCTATTCACACACAGTAACTCACACTAACCTCACTCTGTTCACACACAGTAACTCACACTAACCTCAGTCTGTTCGCACAGTAACTCACGCTAACCTCAGTCTGTTCACACACAGTAACTCACACTAACCTCAGTCTATTCACACACAGTAACTCACACTAACCTCAGTCTGTTCACACACAGTGACTCACACTAACCTCAGTCTGTT
The DNA here is from genome assembly GCA_026770705.1 of Isurus oxyrinchus. Lineage (NCBI taxonomy): Eukaryota > Metazoa > Chordata > Chondrichthyes > Lamniformes > Lamnidae > Isurus > Isurus oxyrinchus. The sequence continues at coordinate 45,521 of JANJGN010001652.1, read as the reverse complement.
CACACACAGTGACTCACACTAACCTCAGTCTGTTCACACAGTAACTCACACTAACCTCAGTCTGTTCACACACAGTAACTCACACTAACCTCAGTCTGTTCACACACAGTGACTCACACTAACCTCAGTCTGTTCACACACAGTGACTCACACTAACCTCAGTCTGTTCACACACAGTAACTCACACTAACCTCAGTCTGTTCACGCACAGTAACTCACACTAATCTCAGTCTGCTCACACACAGTATCTCACACTAACTTCAGCCTGTTTACACACAGTAACTCACACTAACCTCAGTCTGTTGACACACAGTTCTCACACTACCCTCAGTCTGTTCACACACAGTAACTCACACTATCCTCAGTCTGTTCACACGGTAACTCACACTAACCTCAGTCTGTTCACACACGGTAAATCACACTAACCTCAGTCTGATCGCACCACAGAAACTCACACTAACCTCAGTCTGTTCAGTCAGTAACCCACACTATCCTCAGTCTGTTCAACCACAGTATCTCACACTAACCTCCGTCTGTTCACATACATTAACTAACACTAACCTCAGTCTGTTCGCACAGTAACTCACACTCCCCTCCATCTCTTCACTCGTAGTAACTCACACTAACATCAGTTTGTTCCCACACAGTAACTCACACTAACCTCAGTTTGTTCCCACACAGTAACTCACACTAACCTCAGTCTGTTCCCACACAGTAACTCACACTAACCTCAGTCTGTTCACACACAGTATCTCACACTAACCTCAGTCTGTTCACACACAGTATCTCACACTAACCTCAGTCTGTTCACACACAGTAACTCACACTAACTTCTATCTGATCACGCACAGTGACTCACACTAACCTCACTCTTTTCGCACAGTTACTCACACTAACCTCAGTCTCTTCACTCGTAGTAACTCACACTAACATCAGTTTGTTCACGCACAGTAACACACTCTATCCTCAATTAGAAAAGTCACAGAAACTCACATTAACCTTAAACAGTTAACACACAGAAACTCACATTAGCCTCAATCAGTTAACATACAAAAACTCACATTAGCCTCAATCTGTTAACACACAAAAACTCACACTAACCTCAGTCTGTTCACACACGGTAAATCACACTAACCTCAGTCTGATTGCACCATAGAAACTCACACAAACCTCAGTCTGTTCAGTCAGTAACGCACACTATCCTCAGTCTGTTCAACCACAGTATCTCACACTAACCTCCGTCTGTTCACATACATTAACTAACACTAACCTCAGTCTGTTCGCACAGTAACTCACACTCCCCTCCATCTCTTCACTCGTAGTAACTCACACTAACATCAGTTTGTTCACGCACAGTAACACACACTAACCTCAATTAGAAAAGTCACAGTAACTCACATTAACCTTAAACAGTTAACACACAGAAACTCACATTAACCTTGATCTGTTAACACACTGTAACTTACCTCAATCTGTTTAAACACAGTAACTGACACTAACCTGAGTCTGTTCACACACAGTAACTCACATTAACCTCAGTCTGTTCACACACACTAACTCACACTAACCTCAGTCTGTTCACACAGAGTAACTCAAACTAACCTCAGTCTGTTCACACAGTAACTCACACTAACCTCAGTCTGTTCAACACTGTAACTCAAACTAACTTGAGTCTGTTCACACACAGTAACTCACACTAACCTCAGTCTGTTAACACTCAATAACTCAAACTAACCTCAGTCTGTTCACACACAGTAACTAACACTAACCTGTCTGTTCAAACACAGTAACTCACACTAGCCTCAGACTATTCACACAGTAACTCACACTAACCTCAGTCTGTTGACACACAGTAACTCACACTAACCTGAGTCTGTTCACACACAGTAACTCACCCGAACCTCAGTCTGTTCACACACTGTAACTCACACTAACCTCAGTCTGTTCACACACAGTAACTCACACTAACCTCAGTCTGTTCACACACGGTAAATCACACTAACCTCAGTCTGATCGCACCACAGAAACTCACACTAACCTCAGTCTGTTCAGTCAGTAACCCACACTATCCTCAGTCTGTTCAACCACAGTATCTCACACTAACCTCCGTCTGTTCACATACATTAACTAACACTAACCTCAGTCTGTTCGCACAGTAACTCACACTCCCCTCCATCTCTTCACTCGTAGTAACTCACACTAACATCAGTTTGTTCCCACACAGTAACTCACACTAACCTCAGTTTGTTCCCACACAGTAACTCACACTAACCTCAGTCTGTTCCCACACAGTAACTCACACTAACCTCAGTCTGTTCACACACAGTATCTCACACTAACCTCAGTCTGTTCACACACAGTATCTCACACTAACCTCAGTCTGTTCACACACAGTATCTCACACTAACTTCTATCTGATCACGCACAGTGACTCACACTAACCTCAGTCTTTTCGCACAGTAACTCACACTAGCCTCAGTCTGTTCACCCACAGTAACTCACACTAACCTCAGTTTGTTCACACACAGTAACTCACACTAACCTCAGTTTGTTCACACACTGTAACTCAAACTATCCTCAGTCTTTTCACACACAGTAACTCACACTAACCTCAGTCTGTTCACACACAGTAATTCACACTAACCTCAGTCTGTTCACACACAGTAATTCACACTAACCTCACTCTGTTCACACACAGTAACTCACACTAACCTCAGTCTGTTCACACACAGTAATTCAAACTAACCTCAGTCTGTTCACGCACAGTAACTCACAGTAACCTCAGTCTGTTCACACACATTATCTCACACTATCCTCAGTCTGTTCACGCACAGTAACTCGCCCGAACCTCAGTTTGTTCACACAGTAACTCACATTACCCTCGATCTGTTCACACACTGTAACTCACCTCAATCTTTTTAAACACAATAACTGACACTAACCTCAGTCTGTTCACACAGTAACTCACACTAACCTCAGTCTGTTCACACACAGTAACTCACACTAACCTCAGTCTGTTCACCCACAGTAACTCACACTAACCTGAGTCAGTTCACCCACAGTAACTCACACTAACATCAGTCTGTTCACACACAGTAACTCACTCTAACCTCAGTCTATTCACACACAGTAACTCACACTAACCTCACTCTGTTCACACACAGTAACTCACACTAACCTCAGTCTGTTCGCACAGTAACTCACACTAACCTCAGTCTGTTCACACACAGTAACTCACACTAACCTCAGTCTATTCACACACAGTAACTCACACTAACCTCAGTCTGTTCACACACAGTGACTCACACTAACCTCAGTCTGTTCACACACAGTGACTCACACTAACCTCAGTCTGTTCACACAGTAACTCACACTAACCTCAGTCTGTTCACACACAGTAACTCACACTAACCTCAGTCTGTTCACACACAGTGACTCACACTAACCTCAGTCTGTTCACACACAGTGACTCACACTAACCTCAGTCTGTTCACACACAGTAACTCACACTAACTTCAGTCTGATCACACACAGTGGCTCACACTAACCTCAGTCTGTTCGCACAGTTACTCACACTAACCTCCGTCTCTTCACTCGTAGTCACTCACACTAACATCAGTTTGTTTACGCACAGTAACACACTCTATCCTCAATTAGAAAAGTCACAGTAACTCACATTAACCTTAAACAGTTAACACACAGAAACTCACATTAACCTCAATCAGTTAACACACAAAAACTCACATTAGCCTCAGTCAGTTAACACACAGTATCTGACCCCAACCTCAATCAGTTAATCCACAGTTGCTGACGCTAACCTCAGTCAGTTAACACACCGTAACTCACCCTAACTCAATCAGTAAACACACATTAACTCATACTACCCTCAACCAGTTAACAAGCAGTAACTCACCCGAACCTCAATCAGTTCACACACAGTAACTCACATTAACCTCGATCTGTTAACACACTGTAACTCACCTCAATCTGTTTAAACACAGTAACTCACACTAACCTGAGTCTGTTCACACACAGTAACTCACATTAACCTCAGTCTGTTCACACAGTAACTCACACTAACCTCTTTCTGTTCACACACAGTATCTCACACTAACTTCAGTCTGTTCACACACAGTAACTCACACTAGCCTCAGTCTGTTCACCCACAGTAACTCACACTAACCTCAGTTTGTTCACACACACTAACTCACACTAACCTCAGTTTGTTCACACACTGTAACTCAAACTATCCTCAGTCTTTTCACACACAGTAACTCACAGGCACCTCAGTCTGTTCATACACAGTAACTCAAACTAACCTCAGTCTGTTCACACACAGTAACTCACACTAACCTCAGTCTGTTCACGCACAGTAACTCACACTAATCTCAGTCTGCTCACACACAGTATCTCACACTAACTTCAGCCTGTTTACACACAGTAACTCACACTAACCTCAGTCTGTTGACACACAGTTCTCACACTACCCTCAGTCTGTTCACACACAGTAACTCACACTATCCTCAGTCTGTTCACACGGTAACTCACACTAACCTCAGTCTGTTCACACACGGTAAATCACACTAACCTCAGTCTGATCGCACCACAGAAACTCACACTAACCTCAGTCTGTTCAGTCAGTAACCCACACTATCCTCAGTCTGTTCAACCACAGTATCTCACACTAACCTCCGTCTGTTCACATACATTAACTAACACTAACCTCAGTCTGTTCGCACAGTAACTCACACTCCCCTCCATCTCTTCACTCGTAGTAACTCACACTAACATCAGTTTGTTCCCACACAGTAACTCACACTAACCTCAGTTTGTTCCCACACAGTAACTCACACTAACCTCAGTCTGTTCCCACACAGTAACTCACACTAACCTCAGTCTGTTCACACACAGTATCTCACACTAACCTCAGTCTGTTCACACACAGTATCTCACACTAACCTCAGTCTGTTCACACACAGTAACTCACACTAACTTCTATCTGATCACGCACAGTGACTCACACTAACCTCACTCTTTTCGCACAGTTACTCACACTAACCTCAGTCTCTTCACTCGTAGTAACTCACACTAACATCAGTTTGTTCACGCACAGTAACACACTCTATCCTCAATTAGAAAAGTCACAGAAACTCACATTAACCTTAAACAGTTAACACACAGAAACTCACATTAGCCTCAATCAGTTAACATACAAAAACTCACATTAGCCTCAATCTGTTAACACACAAAAACTCACACTAACCTCAGTCTGTTCACACACGGTAAATCACACTAACCTCAGTCTGATTGCACCATAGAAACTCACACAAACCTCAGTCTGTTCAGTCAGTAACGCACACTATCCTCAGTCTGTTCAACCACAGTATCTCACACTAACCTCCGTCTGTTCACATACATTAACTAACACTAACCTCAGTCTGTTCGCACAGTAACTCACACTCCCCTCCATCTCTTCACTCGTAGTAACTCACACTAACATCAGTTTGTTCACGCACAGTAACACACACTAACCTCAATTAGAAAAGTCACAGTAACTCACATTAACCTTAAACAGTTAACACACAGAAACTCACATTAACCTTGATCTGTTAACACACTGTAACTTACCTCAATCTGTTTAAACACAGTAACTGACACTAACCTGAGTCTGTTCACACACAGTAACTCACATTAACCTCAGTCTGTTCACACACACTAACTCACACTAACCTCAGTCTGTTCACACAGAGTAACTCAAACTAACCTCAGTCTGTTCACACAGTAACTCACACTAACCTCAGTCTGTTCAACACTGTAACTCAAACTAACTTGAGTCTGTTCACACACAGTAACTCACACTAACCTCAGTCTGTTAACACTCAATAACTCAAACTAACCTCAGTCTGTTCACACACAGTAACTAACACTAACCTGTCTGTTCAAACACAGTAACTCACACTAGCCTCAGACTATTCACACAGTAACTCACACTAACCTCAGTCTGTTGACACACAGTAACTCACACTAACCTCAGTCTGTTCACACACAGTAACTCACCCGAACCTCAGTTTGTTCACACAGTAACTCACATTAACCTCGATCAGTTAACACACTGTAACTCACCTCAATCTTTTTAAACACAATAACTCACACTAACCTCAGTCTGTTCACACACAGTTACTCACACTAACCTCAGTCTGTTCAGTCAGTAACTCACACTAACCTTAGTCTGTTCAACCACAGTATCTCACACTAACCTCAGTCAGTTCAAACACATTAACTCAAACTAACATCAGTTTGTTCCAACACACTAACTCACACTATCCTCAGTCTGTTCACACACATTAACTAACACTAACATCAGTTTGTTCCCTCACAGTAACTCACACTAACCTCAGTCTGTTCACAAACAATATCTCACACTAACCTCAGTCTGTTCACACACAGTAACTCACATTAACCTCAGTCGGTTCTCACAGTATCTCACATTAACCTCAGTCTGTTCACGCCCAGTAACTCACACTAACCTCAGTCTGTTCACCCACAGTAACTTACACTAACCTCAGTCTGTTCACACACAGTAACTCAAACTAACCTCAGTCTGTTCACACACAGTAACTCACACTAACCTCAGTCTGTTCACACACAGTAACTCACTCTAACCTCAGTCTATTCACACTCAGTAACTCACACTAACCTCAGTCTGTTCACACAGTAACTCACATTAACCTCGATCAGTTCACACACTGTAACTCACCTCAATCTTTTTAAACACAGTAACTCACACTAACCTGAGTCTGTTCACACACAGAAAGTCACACTAACCTCAGTCTGTTCACACACAGTAACTTACACTAACCTCAGTCTGTTCACCCACAGTAACTTACACTAACCTCAGTCTGTTCACACACAGTAACTCACACTAACCTCAGTCTGTTCACACACAGTAACTCGCACTAACCTCAGTCTGTTCACACACAGTAACTCAAACTAACCTCAGGCTGTTCACACACAGTAACTCACACAAACCTCAGTCTGTTCACACACAGTAACTCACACTAACTTCAGTCTGTTCACACACAGTAACTCACACTAACCTCAGTCTGTTCACACACAGTAACTCACTCTAACCTCAGTCTATTCACACACAGTAACTCACACTAACCTCAGTCTATTCACACAGTAACTCACTCTAACCTCAGGCTGTTCACACACAGTAACTCACACTAACCTCAGTCTGTTCACACACAGTAACTCACTCTAACCTCAGTCTATTCACACACAGTAACTCACACTAACCTCAGTCTGTTCACACAGTAACTCACACTAACCTCAGTCTGATCACACAGTAACTCACACTAACCTCAGTCTGTTCACACACAGTAACTCACACTAACCTCAGTCTGTTCCCACACAGTAACTCACACTAACCTCACTCTGTTCACACAGTAACTCACACTAACCTCAGTCTATTCACACACAGTAACTCACTTAACCTCAGTCTGTTCACACACAGTAACTCACTTTACCTCAATCTGTTCACACACAGTAACTCACTCTAACCTCAGTCTATTCACACACAGTAACTCACACTAACCTCACTCTGTTCACACAAAGCAACTCAAAGTAACCTCAGTCTGTTCGCACACAGTAACTCACACTAACCTCTGTCTGTTCACACAGTAACTCACACTAACCTGAGTCTGTTCACACACAGTAACTCACTTAACCTCAATCTGTTCACACACAGTAACTCACTTTACCTCAATCTGTTCACACACAGTAACTCACTCTAACCTCAGTCTATTCACACACAGTAACTCACACTAACCTCACTCTGTTCACACAAAGTAACTCAAACTAACCTCAGTCTGTTCACACACAGTAACTCACACTAACCTCAGTCTGTTCACACAGTAACTCACACTAACCTCAGTCTGTTCACACACAGTAACTCACACTAACCTCAGACTGTTCACTGAGTAACTCACTCTAACCTCTGTCTGTTCACACACTGTAACTCACACTAACCTCACTTTGTTCACACAGTAATGCACACTAACCTGAGTCTGTTCACACACAGTAACTCAGTTTACCTCAATCTGTTCACACACAGTAACGCACACTAACATCAGTCTGTTCACACACAGTAACTCACACTAACCTGAGTCTGTTCACACACAGTAACTCACTTAACCTCAATCTGTTCACACACAGTAACGCACACTAACCTCAGTCTGTTCACACACAGTAACTCACACTAACCTGAGTCTGTTCACGCACAGTAACTCACAGTAACCTCAGTCTGTTCACACACATTATCTCACACTATCCTCAGTCTGTTCACGCACAGTAACTCTCCCGAACCTCAGTTTGTTCACACAGTAACTCACATTATCCTCGATCTGTTCACACACTGTAACTCACCTCAATCTTTTTAAACACAATAACTGACACTAACCTCAGTCTGTTCACACAGTAACTCACACTAACCTCAGTCTGTTCACCCACAGTAACTCACACTAACATCAGTCTGTTCACACAGTAACTCACACTAACCTCAGTCTATTCACACACAGTAACTCACACTAACCTCACTCTGTTCACACACAGTAACTCACACTAACCTGAGTCTGTTCACGCACAGTAACTCACAGTAACCTCAGTCTGTTCACACACATTATCTCACACTATCCTCAGTCTGTTCACACAGTAACTCACACTAACCTCAGATATAAAGACAAAACAAAACTGCGGATGCTGGAAATCCAAAACAAAAACAGAATTACCTGGAAAAACTCAGCAGGTCTGGCCGCATCGGCGGAGAAGAAAAGAGTTGATGTTTCGAGTCCTCATGACCCTTCGACAGAACTTGATTTCGAGTCCAAGAAAGAGTTGAAATATAAGCTGGTTCAAGGTGTGTGTGTGGGGGGGGAGGGGGGTGCGGAGAGATAGAGAGAGAGAGAGGTGCTTGTGTAGACAAACAAGCAGTGATAGAGACAGTCACTGAGAAAGGAGATATGGCTGTGAAAGCGGGTTTTAGTAAACACCTTGTCAAACACCTAACCTCAGTCTGTTCAAACACAGTAACTCACACTAACCTGAGTCTGTTCACACACAGTAACTCACTTAACCTCAATCTGTTCACACACAGTAACGCACACTAACCTCAGTCTGTTCACGCACAGTAACTCACACTAACCTCAGTCTGTTCACACACAGTAACTCACTTAACCTCAATCTGTTCACACACAGTAACTCACACTAACCTCAGTCTGTTCACACACAGTATCTCACTTTACCTCAGTCTGTTCACACACACTAACTCACACTAACCTCAGTCTGTTCACACACAGTATCTCACTTTACCTCAATCTGTTCACACACAGTAACTCACTCTAACAGTCTATTCACACACAGTAACTGACACTAACCTCACTCTGTTCACACAAAGTAACTCAAACTAACCTCAGTCTGTTCACCACTGTAACTCACTCTAACCTCAATCTGTTCACACACTGTAACTCACATTAACCTCACTTTGTTCACACAGTAACGCACACTAACCTCAGTCTGTTCATACAGTAACTCACACTAACCTGAGTCTGTTCACACACAGTAACGCACACTAACCTCAGGCTGTTCACACACAGTAACTCACACTAACCTCAGGCTGTTCACACACAGTAACTCACACTAACCTCAGTCTGTTCACACACAGTAACTCACACAAACCTCAGTCTGTTCACACACAGTAACTCACACTAACCTCAGGCTGTTCACACACAGTAACTCACACTAACCTCAGTCTGTTCACAGAGTAACTCACACTAACCTCAGTCTGTTCACACACAGTAACTCACACTAACCTCAGTCTGTTCACACACAGTAACTCACACTAACCTCAGTCTGTTCACACACAGTAACTCACACTTACCTCAGTCTGTTCACACACAGTAACTCACACTAACCTCACTCTGTTCATGCCCTCTAACTCTCTCACTCCTCGATATTTGCCTTTACGGTGATGGATTATTACAAATTGTACCTGCTACTTCTCCTTTTCTGGGCCTTGTTTTCACGGAGTTCTCTCTTAATGTGTTAATGTCATTGATGCAATATTTGATCTGATGATTCAGCGTCGTATTAACTTGCCTAATTGTGGTTAAATGTTGTCAGAGGATGTGGTCCTCAACTGCCGGATGTAGCAAGATGAGATCCACTCGCCAATCAGATAGTGAATTCTTTTACACCACACAATCACATGAGCTGTGTGGGCAGTTTGAAATTACACAATAAGAGCTATTTAACACTTCCATTATCATAACCCAAATATGTCACAGGACAAGCCACCCTCTCCATTTATTTGAATATGCGTCTTTCAATGTCTGTGTGAGTTTCTACCTGTGTAACTGTGTGTGTGTTTCTATCTGCGTGAGTGTGTGTGTGTTTCTATCTGTGTGTGAGTGTGTGTGTGTTTCTATCTGCGTGAGTGTGTGTGTGTTTCTATCTGTGTGTGAGTGTGTGTGTGTTTCTATCTGCGTGAGTGTGTGTGTGTTTCTATCTGTGTGTGAGTGTGTGTGTGTTTCTATCTGTGTGAGTGTGTGTGTGTTTCTATCTGTGTGTGAGTGTGTGTGTGTTTCTATCTGCGTGAGTGTGTGTGTGTTTCTATCTGTGTGTGAGTGTGTGTGTTTCTATCTGCGTGAGTGTGTGTGTGTTTCTATCTGTGTGTGAGTGTGTGTGTGTTTCTATCTGTGTGAATGTGTGTGTGTTTCTATCTGTGTGTGAGTGTGTGTGTGTTTCTATCTGTGTGAGTGTGTGTGTGTGTTTCTATCTGTGTGAGTGTGTGTATGTTTCTATCTGTGTGAGTGTGTGTGTGTTTCTATCTGTGTGAGTGTGTGTGTGTGTTTCTATCTGTGTGAGTGTGTGTATGTTTCTATCTGTGTGAGTGTGTGTGTGTTTTAACTGTGTGTGTGTTTCTAACTGTGTGTGTGTGTGTTTCTATCTGTGTGAGTGTGTGTGTTTCTATCAGTGTGAGTGTGTGTGTGTTTCTATCTCTGTGAGTGTGTGTGTGTTTCTATCAGTGTGAGTGAGTGTGTTTCTATCAGTGTGAGTGTGTGTTTCTCTCTGTGTGATTGTGTGTGTGTTTCTATCTGTGTGATTGTGTGTGTGTTTCTATCTGTGTGTGTGTGTGTGTGTGTGTGTTTCTATCTGTGCGAGTGAGTGTGTGTGTTTCGATCTGTGTGAGTGAGTGTGTGTGTTTCTATCTGTGTGTGTGTGTGTGTGTTTCTATCTGTGTGAGTGTGTGTGTGTTTCTATCTGTGTGAGTGTGTGTTTCTCTCTGTGTGATTGTGTGTGTGTATCTATCTGTGTGATTGTGTGTGTGTTTCTATCTGTGTGTGTGTGTGTGTGTGTGTGTGTGTGTGTTTCTATCTGTGCGAGTGAGTGTGTGTGTTTCTATCTGTGTGAGTGAGTGTGTGTGTTTCTATCTGTGTGTGTGTGTGTTTCTATCTGTGTGAGTGTGTGTGTGTTTCTATCTGTGTGTGTGTGTGTGTGTTTCTATCTGTGTGAGTGTGTGTATGTTTCTATCTGTGTGAGTGTGTGTGTGTTTTAACTGTGTGTGTGTGTTTCTAACGGTGTGTGTGTGTGTTTCTATCTGTGAGAGTGTGTGTGTTTCTATCAGTGTGAGTGTGTGTGTGTTTCTATCTCTGTGAGTGTGTGTGTGTTTCTATCAGTGTGAGTGAGTGTGTTTCTATCAGTGTGAGTGTGTGTTTCTCTCTGTGTGATTGTGTGTGTGTTTCTATCTGTGTGATTGTGTGTGTGTTTCTATCTGTGTGTGTGCGTGTGTGTGTGTGTTTCTATCTGTGCGAGTGAGTGTGTGTGTTTCTATCTGTGTGAGTGAGTGTGTGTGTTTCTATCTGTGTGTGTGTGTGTGTTTCTATCTGTGTGAGTGTGTGTGTGTTTCTATCTGTGTGAGTGTGTGTTTCTCTCTGTGTGATTGTGTGTGTGTATCTATCTGTGTGATTGTGTGTGTGTTTCTATCTGTGTGTGTGTGTGTGTGTGTTTCTATCTGTGCGAGTGAGTGTGTGTGTTTCTATCTGTGTGAGTGAGTGTGTGTGTTTCTATCTGTGTGTGTGTGTGTGTTTCTATCTGTGTGAGTGTGTGTGTGTTTCTATCTGTGTGAGTGTGTGTGTGTTTCTATCTGTGTGTGTGTGTGTGTGTTTCTATCTGTGTGAGTGTGTGTGTGTTTCTATCTGTGTGAGTGTGTGTGTTTCTATCTGTGTGTGTGTGTGTGTGTGTGTTTCTATCTGTGTGAGTGTGTGTGTGTTTCTATCTGTGTGTGAGTGTGTGTGTGTTTCTATCTGCGTGAGTGTGTGTGTGTTTCTATCTGTGTGTGAGTGTGTGTGCGTTTCTATCTGTGTGAGTGTGTGTGTGTTTCTATCTGTGTGTGAGTGTGTGTGTGTTTCTATCTGTGTGAGTGTGTGTGTGTGTTTCTATCTGTGTGAGTGTGTGTATGTTTCTATCTGTGTGAGTGTGTGTGTGTTTCTATCTGTGTGAGTGTGTGTGTGTGTTTCTAACTGTGTGTGTGTGTGTTTCTATCTGTGTGAGTGTGTGTGTTTCTATCAGTGTGAGTGTGTGTTTCTATCTCTGTGAGTGTGTGTGTGTTTCTATCAGTGTGAGTGAGTGTGTTTCTATCAGTGTGAGTGTGTGTTTCTCTCTGTGTGATTGTGTGTGTGTTTCTATCTGTGTGATTGTGTGTGTGTTTCTATCTGTGCGTGTGTGTGTGTGTGTGTGTTTCTATCTGTGCGAGTGAGTGTGTGTGTTTCTATCTGTGTGAGTGAGTGTGTGTGTTTCTATCTGTGTGTGTGTGTGTGTTTCTATCTGTGTGAGTGTGTGTGTGTTTCTATCTGTGTGAGTGTGTGTTTCTCTCTGTGTGATTGTGTGTGTGTATCTATCTGTGTGATTGTGTATGTGTTTCTATCTGTGTGTGTGTGTGTGTGTGTGTGTGTGTGTTTCTATCTGTGCGAGTGAGTGTGTGTGTTTCTATCTGTGTGAGTGAGTGTGTGTGTTTCTATCTGTGTGTGTGTGTGTGTGTGTGTTTCTATCTGTGTGAGTGTGTGTGTGTTTCTATCTGTGTGAGTGTGTGTGTGTTTCTATCTGTGTGTGTGTGAGTGTTTCTATCTGTGTGAGTGTGTGTGCGTTTCTATCGATGTGAGTGAGTGTGTGTGTTTCTGTGTGAGTGAGTGTGTGTTTCTATCTGTGTGAGTGAGTGTATGTTTCTATCTGTGTGTGTGTGTGTGTGTTTCTATCTGTGTGAGTGTGAGTGCGTTTCTATCGATGTGAGTGAGTGTGTGTGTTTCTATCTGTGTGAGTGAGTGTGTGTTTCTATCTGTGTGAGTGTGTGTGCGATTCTATCGGTGTGAGTGAGAGTGTGTGTTTCTATCTGTGTGAGTGAGTGTGTGTTTCTATCTGTGTGAGAGTGTGTGTTTCTATCTGTGTGTGTGTGAGGGTTTCTATCTGTGTGAGTGAGTGTGTGTGTGTTTCTATCTGTATGTGTGTGTGTGTGTTTCTATCTGTGTGTGTGTGTGTTTCTATCTGTGTGTGTGTGTGTGTTTCTATCTGTGTGAGTGTGTGTGCGTTTCTATCGATGTGAGTGAGTGTGTGTGTTTCTATCTGTGTGAGTGAGTGTGTGTTTCTATCTGTGTGAGTGTGTGTGCGATTCTATCGGTGTGAGTGAGAGTGTGTGTTTCTATCTGTGTGAGTGAGTGTGTGTTTCTATCTGTGTGAGAGTGTGTGTTTCTATCTGTGTGTGTGTGAGGGTTTCTATCTGTGTGAGTGAGTGTGTGTGTGTTTCTATCTGTATGTGTGTGTGTGTGTTTCTATCTGTGTGTGTGTGTGTTTCTATCTGTGTGTGTGTGTGTGTTTCTATCTGTGTGAGTGTGTGTGCGTTTCTATCGATGTGAGTGACTGTGTGTGTTTCTATCTGTGTGAGTGAGTGTGTGTTTCTATCTGTGAGTGTGTGTGTGTTTCTATCAGTGTGAGTGAGTGTGTTTCTATCAGTGTGAGTGTGTGTTTCTCTCTGTGTGATTGTGTGTGTGTTTCTATCTGTGTGATTGTGTGTGTGTTTCTATCTGTGCGTGTGTGTGTGTGTGTGTGTGTGTTTCTATCTGTGCGAGTGAGTGTGTGTGTTTCTATCTGTGTGAGTGAGTGTGTGTGTTTCTATCTGTGTGTGTGTGTGTGTTTCTATCTGTGTGAGTGTGTGTGTGTTTCTATCTGTGTGAGTGTGTGTTTCTCTCTGTGTGATTGTGTGTGTGTATCTATCTGTGTGATTGTGTATGTGTTTCTATCTGTGTGTGTGTGTGTGTGTGTGTGTGTGTTTCTATCTGTGCGAGTGAGTGTGTGTGTTTCTATCTGTGTGAGTGAGTGTGTGTGTTTCTATCTGTGTGTGTGTGTGTGTGTGTGTTTCTATCTGTGTGAGTGTGTGTGTGTTTCTATCTGTGTGTGTGTGTGTGTGTGTTTCTATCTGTGTGAGTGTGTGTATGTTTCTATCTGTGTGAGTGTGTGTGTGTTTTAACTGTGTGTGTGTGTTTCTAACTGTGTGTGTGTGTGTTTCTATCTGTGTGAGTGTGTGTGTTTCTATCAGTGTGAGTGTGTGTGTGTTTCTATCTCTGTGAGTGTGTGTGTGTTTCTATCTGTGTGTGTGTGTGTTTCTATCAGTGTGAGTGTGTGTTTCTCTCTGTGTGATTGTGTGTGTGTTTCTATCTGTGTGATTGTGTGTGTGTTTCTATCTGTGTGTGTGCGTGTGTGTGTGTGTTTCTATCTGTGCGAGTGAGCGTGTGTGTTTCTATCTGTGTGAGTGAGTGTGTGTGTGTGTTTCTATCTGTGCGAGTGAGTGTGTGTGTTTCTATCTGTGTGAGTGAGTGTGTGTGTTTCTATCTGTGTGTGTGTGTGTGTTTCTATCTGTGTGAGTGTGTGTGTGTTTCTATCTGTGTGAGTGTGTGTTTCTCTCTGTGTGATTGTGTGTGTGTATCTATCTGTGTGATTGTGTGTGTGTTTCTATCTGTGTGTGTGTGTGTGTGTGTGTGTGTGTTTCTATCTGTGCGAGTGAGTGTGTGTGTTTCTATCTGTGTGAGTGAGTGTGTGTGTTTCTATCTGTGTGTGTGTGTGTGTTTCTATCTGTGTGAGTGTGTGTGTGTTTCTATCTGTGTAAGTGTGTGTGTGTTTCTATCTGTGTGAGTGTGTGTGTGTTTCAATCTGTGTGAGTGTGTGTGTGTTTCTATCTGTGTGTGTGTGTGTTTCTATCTGTGTGAGTGTGTGTGTGTTTCTATCTGTGTGAGTGTGTGTGTTTCTATCTGTGTGTGTGTGTGTGTGTGTTTCTATCTCTGTGAGTGTGTGTGTGTTTCTATCTGTGTGAGAGATGGTGTGTTTCTATCTGTGTGTGTGTGTGTGTGTGTGTGTTTCTATCTGTGTGTGTGTGTTTCTATCTGTGTGTGTGTGTGTGTGTTTCTATCTGAGAGAGTGTGTGTGTGTTTCTATCTGTGTGAGTGTGTGTGTGTTTCTATCTGTGTGAGTGTGTGTGTTTCTATCTGTGTGTGTGTGTGTGTGTTTCTATCTGTGTGTGAGTGTGTGTGTTTCTATCTGTGTGTGTGTGTGTGTGTTTCTATCTGTGTGAGTGTGTGTGTGTTTCTATCTGTGTGAGTGTGTGTGTTTCTATCTGTGTGAGTGTGTGTGTGTTTCTATCTGTGTGAGTGTGTGTGTGTGTTTCTAACTGTGTGAGAGATGGTGTGTTTCTATCTGTGTGTGTGTGTGTGTGTGTTTCTATCTGTGTGAGAGTGTGTGTGTTTCTATCTGTGTGAGTGAGTGTGTGTGTTTCTATCTGTGTGAGAGATGGTGTGTTTCTATCTGTGTGAGTGTGTGTGTGTTTCTATCTGTGTGTGAGTGTGTGTGTTTCTATCTGTGTGTGTGTGTGTGTGTGTTTCTATCTGTGTGAGAGATGATGTGTTTCTATCTGTGTGTGTGTGTGTGTTTCTATCTGTTTGTGTGTGTGTGTTTCTGTCTGTGTGTGTGTGTATTTCTATCTGTGTGAGTGCGTGTGATTCTATGTGTGTGTGTGTGTGTGTTTCTATCTGTGTGTGAGTGTGTGTGTGTTTCTATCTGTGTGTGCGTGTGTGTGTGTGTTTCTATCTGTGTGTGTGTGTGTGTTTCTATCTGTGTGAGTGTGTGTGCGTTTCTATCGATGTGAGTGAGTGTGTGTGTTTCTATCTGTGTGAGTGAGTGTGTGTTTCTATCTGTGTGTGTGTGTGTGTGTGTGTTTCTATCTGTGTGAGTGAGTGTGTGTTTCTATCTGTGTGTGTGTGAGTGTTTCTATCTGTGTGAGTGTGTGTGCGTTTCTATCGATGTGAGTGAGTGTGTGTGTTTCTGTGTGAGTGAGTGTGTGTTTCTATCTGTGTGAGTGAGTGTATGTTTCTATCTGTGTGTGTGTGTGTGTTTCTATCTGTGTGAGTGTGAGTGCGTTTCTATCGATGTGAGTGAGTGTGTGTGTTTCTATCTGTGTGAGTGAGTGTGTGTTTCTATCTGTGTGAGTGTGTGTGCGATTCTATCGGTGTGAGTGAGAGTGTGTGTTTCTATCTGTGTGAGTGAGTGTGTGTTTCTATCTGTGTGAGAGTGTGTGTTTCTATCTGTGTGTGTGTGAGGGTTTCTATCTGTGTGAGTGAGTGTGTGTGTGTTTCTATCTGTATGTGTGTGTGTGTGTTTCTATCTGTGTGTGTGTGTGTTTCTATCTGTGTGTGTGTGTGTGTTTCTATCTGTGTGAGTGTGTGTGCGTTTCTATCGATGTGAGTAACTGTGTGTGTTTCTATCTGTGTGAGTGAGTGTGTGTTTCTATCTGTGTGTGTGTGTGTGTTTCTATCTGTGTGAGTGAGTGTGTGTTTCTATCTGTGTGTGTGTGTGTGTTTCTATCTGTGTGAGTGAGTGTCTGTTTCTATCTGTGTGTGTGTTTCTATCTGTGTGAGTGTGTGTGCGTTTCTATCGATGTGAGTGAGTGTGTGTGTTTCTATCTGTGTGAGTGAGTGTGTGTTTCTATCTGTGTGTGTGTGTGTGTTTCTATCTGTGTGAGTGAGTGTATGTTTCTATCTGTGTGTGTGAGTGTGTTTCTATCTGTGTGTGTGTGTGTGTTTCTATCTGTGTGAGTGTGTGTGCGTTTCTATCGATGTGAGTGAGTGTGTGTGTTTCTATCTGTGTGAGTGAGTGTGTGTTTCTATCTGTGTGAGTGAGTGTGTGTTTCTATCTGTGTGAGAGTGTGTGTTTCTATCTGTGTGTGTGTGAGGGTTTCTATCTGTGTGAGTGAGTGTGTGTGTGTTTCTATCTGTGTGAGTGTGTGTGTGTTTCTAACTATGTGAGAGTGTGTGTGTTTCTATCTGTGTGAGTGTGTGTGTTTCTATCTGTGTGAGTGTGTGTGTGTTTCTATCTGTGTGTGTGAGGGTTTCTATCTGTGTGAGTGAGTGTGTGTGTGTTTCTATCTGTGTGAGTGTGTGTGTGTTTCTATCTGTGTGTGAGTGTGTGTGTGTTTCTATCTGTGTGAGTGTGTGTGTGTGTTTCTATCTGTGTGAGTGTGTGTATGTTTCTATCTGTGTGAGTGTGTGTGTGTTTCTATCTGTGTGAGTGTGTGTGTGTGTTTCTATCTGTGTGAGTGTGTGTATGTTTCTATCTGTGTGAGTGTGTGTGTGTTTTAACTGGGTGTGTGTGTTTCTAACTGTGTGTGTGTGTGTTTCTATCTGTGTGAGTGTGTGTGTTTCTATCAGTGTGAGTGTGTGTGTGTTTCTATCTCTGTGAGTGTGTGTGTGTTTCTATCAGTGTGAGTGAGTGTGTTTCTATCAGTGTGAGTGTGTGTTTCTCTCTGTGTGATTGTGTGTGTGTTTCTATCTGTGTGATTGTGTGTGTGTTTCTATCTGTGTGTGTGTGTGTGTGTGTGTGTGTTTCTATCTGTGCGAGTGAGTGTGTGTGTTTCTATCTGTGTGAGTGAGTGTGTGTGTTTCTATCTGTGTGTGTGTGTGTGTTTCTATCTGTGTGAGTGTGTGTGTGTTTCTATCTGTGTGAGTGTGTGTTTCTCTCTGTGTGATTGTGTGTGTGTATCTATCTGTGTGATTGTGTGTGTGTTTCTATCTGTGTGTGTGTGTGTGTGTGTGTGTGTGTTTCTATCTGTGCGAGTGAGTGTGTGTGTTTCTATCTGTGTGAGTGAGTGTGTGTGTTTCTATCTGTGTGTGTGTGTGTGTTTCTATCTGTGTGAGTGTGTGTGTGTTTCTATCTGTGTGTGTGTGTGTGTGTGTTTCTATCTGTGTGAGTGTGTGTATGTTTCTATCTGTGTGAGTGTGTGTGTGTTTTAACTGTGTGTGTGTGTTTCTAACTGTGTGTGTGTGTGTGTTTCTATCTGTGTGAGTGTGTGTGTTTCTATCAGTGTGAGTGTGTGTGTGTTTCTATCTCTGTGAGTGTGTGTGTGTTTCTATCAGTGTGAGTGAGTGTGTTTCTATCAGTGTGAGTGTGTGTTTCTCTCTGTGTGATTGTGTGTGTGTTTCTATCTGTGTGATTGTGTGTGTGTTTCTATCTGTGTGTGTGCGTGTGTGTGTGTGTTTCTATCTGTGCGAGTGAGTGTGTGTGTTTCTATCTGTGTGAGTGAGTGTGTGTGTTTCTATCTGTGTGTGTGTGTGTGTTTCTATCTGTGTGAGTGTGTGTGTGTTTCTATCTGTGTGAGTGTGTGTGTTTCTATCTGTGTGTGTGTGTGTGTGTGTGTTTCTATCTGTGTGAGTGTGTGTGTGTTTCTATCTGTGTGAGTGTGTGTGTGTTTCTATCTGTGTGAGAGATGGTGTGTTTCTATCTGTGTGTGTGTGTGTGTGTGTTTCTATCTGTGTGTGTGTGTTTCTATCTGTGTGTGTGTGTGTGTGTGTTTCTATCTGAGAGAGTGTGTGTGTGTTTCTATCTGTGTGAGTGTGTGTGTGTTTCTATCTGTGTGAGTGTGTGTGTTTCTATCTGTGTGTGTGTGTGTGTTTCTATCTGTGTGTGAGTGTGTGTGTTTCTATCTGTGTGTGTGTGTGTGTGTTTCTATCTGTGTGAGTGTGTGTGTGTTTCTATCTGTGTGTGTGAGGGTTTCTATCTGTGTGAGTGAGTGTGTGTGTGTTTCTATCTGTGTGAGTGTGTGTGTGTTTCTATCTGTGTGTGAGTGTGTGTGTGTTTCTATCTGTGTGAGTGTGTGTGTGTGTTTCTATCTGTGTGAGTGTGTGTATGTTTCTATCTGTGTGAGTGTGTGTGTGTTTCTATCTGTGTGAGTGTGTGTGTGTGTTTCTATCTGTGTGAGTGTGTGTATGTTTCTATCTGTGTGAGTGTGTGTGTGTTTTAACTGTGTGTGTGTGTTTCTAACTGTGTGTGTGTGTGTTTCTATCTGTGTGAGTGTGTGTGTTTCTATCAGTGTGAGTGTGTGTGTGTTTCTATCTCTGTGAGTGTGTGTGTGTTTCTATCAGTGTGAGTGAGTGTGTTTCTATCAGTGTGAGTGTGTGTTTCTCTCTGTGTGATTGTGTGTGTGTTTCTATCTGTGTGATTGTGTGTGTGTTTCTATCTGTGTGTGTGTGTGTGTGTGTGTGTTTCTATCTGTGCGAGTGAGTGTGTGTGTTTCTATCTGTGTGTGTGTGTGTGTTTCTATCTGTGTCAGTGTGTGTGTGTTTCTATCTGTGTGAGTGTGTGTTTCTCTCTGTGTGATTGTGTGTGTGTATCTGTGTGATTGTGTGTGTGTTTCTATCTGTGTGTGTGTGTGTGTGTGTGTGTGTGTGTTTCTATCTGTGCGAGTGAGTGTGTGTGTTTCTATCTGTGTGAGTGAGTGTGTGTGTTTCTATCTGTGTGTGTGTGTGTGTTTCTATCTGTGTGAGTGTGTGTGTGTTTCTATCTGTGTGTGTGTGTGTGTGTGTTTCTATCTGTGTGAGTGTGTGTATGTTTCTATCTGTGTGAGTGTGTGTGTGTTTTAACTGTGTGTGTGTGTTTCTAACTGTGTGTGTGTGTGTGTTTCTATCTGTGTGAGTGTGTGTGTTTCTATCAGTGTGAGTGTGTGTGTGTTTCTATCTCTGTGAGCGTGTGTGTGTTTCTATCAGTGTGAGTGAGTGTGTTTCTATCAGTGTGAGTGTGTGTTTCTCTCTGTGTGATTGTGTGTGTGTTTCTATCTGTGTGATTGTGTGTGTGTTTCTATCTGTGTGTGTGCGTGTGTGTGTGTGTTTCTATCTGTGCGAGTGAGTGTGTGTGTTTCTATCTGTGTGAGTGAGTGTGTGTGTTTCTATCTGAGTGTGTGTGTGTGTTTCTATCTGTGTGAGTGTGTGTGTGTTTCTATCTGTGTGAGTGTGTGTGTTTCTATCTGTGTGTGTGTGTGTGTGTGTGTGTTTCTATCTGTGTGAGTGTGTGTGTGTTTCTATCTGTGTGAGTGTGTGTGTGTTTCTATCTGTGTGAGAGATGGTGTGTTTCTATCTGTGTGTGTGTGTGTGTGTGTTTCTATCTGTGTGTGTGTTTCTATCTGTGTGTGTGTGTGTGTGTTTCTATCTGAGAGAGTGTGTGTGTGTTTCTATCTGTGTGAGTGTGTGTGTGTTTCTATCTGTGTGAGTGTGTGTGTTTCTATCTGTGTGTGTGTGTGTGTGTTTCTATCTGTGTGTGAGTGTGTGTGTTTCTATCTGTGTGTGTGTGTGTGTGTTTCTATCTGTGTGAGTGTGTGTGTGTTTCTATCTGTGTGAATGTGTGTGTTTCTATCTGTGTGAGTGTGTGTGTGTTTCTATCTGTGTGAGTGTGTGTGTGTGTTTCTAACTGTGTGAGAGATGGTGTGTTTCTATCTGTGTGTGTGTGTGTGTGTTTCTATCTGTGTGAGAGTGTGTGTGTTTCTATCTGTGTGAGTGAGTGTGTGTGTGTCTATCTGTGTGAGAGATGGTGTGTTTCTATCTGTGTGAGTGTGTGTGTGTTTCAATCTGTGTGTGAGTGTGTGTGTTTCTATCTGTGTGTGTGTGTGTGTGTGTGTGTTTCTATCTGTGTGAGAGATGATGTGTTTCTATCTGTGTGTGTATGTGTGTTTCTATCTGTTTGTGTGTGTGTGTGTTTCTGTCTGTGTGTGTGTGTGTTTCTATCTGTGTGAGTGCGTGTGATTCTATGTGTGTGTGTGTGTGTTTCTATCTGTGTGTGAGTGTGTGTGTGTTTCTATCTATGTGTGTGTGTGTGTGTGTTTCTATCTGTGTGTGTGTGTGTGTTTCTATCTGTGTGAGTGTGTGTGCGTTTCTATCGATGTGAGTGAGTGTGTGTGTTTCTATCTGTGTGAGTGAGTGTGTGTTTCTATCTGTGTGTGTGTGTGTGTGTGTTTCTATCTGTGTGAGTGAGTGTGTGTTTCTATCTGTGTGTGTGTGAGTGTTTCTATCTGTGTGAGTGTGTGTGCGTTTCTATCGATGTGAGTGAGTGTGTGTGTTTCTGTGTGAGTGAGTGTGTGTTTCTATCTGTGTGTGTGTGTGTGTTTCTATCTGTGTGAGTGAGTGTATGTTTCTGTCTGTGTGTGTGTGTGTGTGTTTCTATCTGTGTGAGTGTGAGTGCGTTTCTATCGATGTGAGTGAGTGTGTGTGTTTCTATCTGTGTGAGTGAGTGTGTGTTTCTATCTGTGTGTGTGTGTGTGTTTCTATCTGTGTGAGTGAGTGTATGTTTCTATCTGTGTGTGTGTCTGTGTTTCTATCTGTGTGAGTGTGTGTGCGTTTCTATCGATGTGAGTGAGTGTGTGTGTTTCTATCTGTGTGTGTGTGTGTGTGTGTTTCTATCTGTGTGAGTGAGTGTGTGTGTGTTTCTATCTGTGTGAGTGTGTGTGTGTTTCTAACTATGTGAGAGTGTGTGTGTTTCTATCTGTGTGAGTGTGTGTGTGTTTCTATCTGTGTGTGTGAGGGTTTCTATCTGTGTGAGTGAGTGTGTGTGTGTTTCTATCTGTGTGAGTGAGTGTGTGTGTGGTTCTATCTGTGTGAGTGTGTGTGTTTCTATCTGTGTGAGTGTGTGTGTTTCTATCTGTGTGAGTGTGTGTGTTTCTATCTGTGTGTGTGTGTTTGTGTTTCTATCTGTGTGAGTGTGAGTGTGTGTGTTTCTATCTGTGTGAGTGTGTGTGTTTCTATCTGTGTGTGTGTGTTTGTGTTTCTATCTGTGTGAGTGTGTGTGTGTGTGTTTCTATCTGTGTGAGTGAGTGTGTTTCTATCTGTGTGTGAGTGTGTGTGTGTCTATCTGTGTGTGTGTGTGTGTGTTTCTATCTGTGTGAGTGAGTGTTTTTCTATCTGTGTGAGTTTGTGTGTTTTTCTATCTGTGTGAGTGAGTGTGTGTGTTTCTATCTGTGTGAGTGTGTGTGTTTCTATCTGTCTGCGTGTGTGTCTATTTCTATCTGTGTGAGTGTGTCTGTTTGTATCTGTGTGAGTGTGTTTGTGGTTCTATATGTGTGAGTATGTGTGTGGTTCTATCTGTGTGAGTGTGTGTGTTTCTATCTGTGTGATTGTGTGTGTGTTTCTATCTGTGTGTGTGTGTGTGTGTTTCTATCAGTGTGTGTGTGTGTGTGTGTTTCTATCTGTGTGTGTGTGTGTGTTTCTATCTGTGTGAGTGTTTGTGTGTTTCTATCTGTGTGTGTGTATGTGTTTCTATCTGTGTGTGTGTGTGTGTGTTTCTATCTGTGTGAGTGTTTGTGTGTTTCTATCTGTGCGAGTGTGTGTGTGTTTCTATCTGTGTGAGTGTGTGTGTTTCTATCTGTGTGAGTGTGTGTGTGTTTCTATCTGTGTGTGTGTGTGTCTATTTCTATCTGTGTGAGTGTGTGTGTTTCTATCTGTGTGAGTGTGTGTGTGTTTCTATCTGTGTGAGTGTGTGTGTGTTTCTATCTGTGTGTGTGTGTGTGTGTTTCTATCTGTCTGTGTGTGTGTTTCTATCTGTGTGTGTGTGTGTGTGTGTGTTTCTATCTGTGTGAGTGTGTGTGTTTCTATCTGTGTGAGTGTGTGAGTGTTTCTATCTGTGTGTGTGTGTGTGTGTGTCTGTTTCTATCTGTGTGAGTGTGTGTGTTTCTATCTTTGTGAGTGTGTGTGTGTTTCTATCTGTGTGAGTGTGTGTGTGTTTCTATCTGTGTGAGTGTGTGTGTTTCTATCTTTGTGAGTGTGTGTGTGTTTCTATCTGTGTGAGTGTGTGTGTGTTTCTATCTGTGTGAGTGTGTGTGTGTTTCTATCTGTGTGAGTGTGTGTGTGTTTCTATCTGTGTGTGTGTGTCTTTCTATCTGTGTGAGAGTTTGTGTGTTTCTATCTGTGTGTGTGTGTGTGTGTTTCTATCTGTGTGAGAGTTTGTGTGTTTCTATCTGTGTGTGTGTGTGTGTTTCTATCTGTGTGAGTGTGTGTGTGTTTCTATCTGTGTGAGAGTGTGTGTGTTTCTATCTGTGTGTGTGTGTGTGTTTCTATCTGTGTGAGAGTGTGTGTGTTTCTATCTGTGTGAGTGAGTGTGTGTTTCTATCTGTGTGTGTGTGTGTGTTTCTATCTGTGTGAGTCTGTGTGTGTTTCTATCTGTGTGACTGTGTGTGTGTTTCTACCTGTGTGAGTGTGTGTGTGTTTCTTTCTGTGTGAGTGTCTGTGTTTCTACCTGTGTGAGTGAGTGTGTGTGTTTCTATCTGTTTGAGTGTGTGTGTGTTTCTATCTGTGTGAGTGTGTGTGTTTCCACCTGTGTGAGTGTGTGTGTTTCTATCTGTGTGAGTTTGTGTGTTTCTATCAGTGTGTGTGTGTGTGTTTCTATCTGTGTGAGTGTGTGTGTGTTTCTATCTGTGTGAGTGTGTGTGTTTCTATCTGTGTAAGTGTGTGTGTTTCTATCTGTGTGAGTGTGTGTGTGTTTCTATCTGTGTGAGTGTGTGTGTTTCTATCTGTGTAAGTGTGTCTTTGTTTCTATCAGTGTGAGCGTGTGTGTGTTTCTATCTGTGTGAGTGTGTGTGTTTCTATCTGTGTGAGTGAGTGTGTGTGTTTCTACCTGTGTGAGTGTGTGTGTTTCTATCTGTGTGAGTGTGTGTCTGTTTCTATCCGTGTGAGTGTGTGTCTGTTTCTATCTGTGTGATTGTGTGTGTTTCTATCTGTGTGAGTGTGTGTGTGTTTCTATCTGTGTGAGTGTGTGTGTTTCTACCTGTGTGAGTGTGTGTGTTTCTATCTGTGTGAGTGAGTGTGTGTGTTTCTACCTGTGTGAGTGTGTGTGTTTCTATCTGTGTGTGTGTGTCTGTTTCTATCCGTGTGAGTGTGTGTGTTTCTATCTGTGTGAGTGTGTGTGTTTCTATCTGTGTGTGTGTCTGTGTGTGTTTCTATCTGTGTGAGTGTCTGTGTTTCTACCTGTGTGAGTGCGTGTGTGTGTTTCTATCTGTTTGAGTGTGTGTGTGTTTCGATCTGTGTGAGAGTGTGTGTGTTTCTATCTGTGTGTGTGTGTGTGTGTGTTTCTATCTGTGTGAGAGTGTGTGTGTGTCTATCTGTGTGAGTGAGTGTGTGTTTCTATCTGTGTGTGTGTGTGTGTGTTTCTATCTGTGTGAGTCTGTGTGTGTTTCTATCTGTGTGAGAGTGTGTGTGTTTCTACCTGTGTGTGTGTGTGTGTTTCTCTCTGTGTGACTGTGTGTGTGTTTCTACCTGTGTGAGTGTGTGTGTGTTTCTTTCTGTGTGAGTGTCTGTGTTTCTACCTGTGTGAGTGTGTGTGTTTCTATCTGTTTGAGTGTGTGTGTGTTTCTATCTCTGTGAGTGTGTGTGTTTCCACCTGTGTGAGTGTGTGTGTTTCTATCTGTGTGAGTTTGTGTGTTTCTATCAGTGTGTGTGTGTGTGTTTCTATCTGTGTGAGTGTGTGTGTGTTTCTATCTGTGTGAGTGTGTGTGTTTCTATCTGTGTAAGTGTGTGTGTTTCTATCTGTGTGTGTGTCTTTGTTTCTATCAGTGTGAGCGTGTGTGTGTTTCTTCCTGTGTGTGTGTGTGTGTTTCTATCTGTGTGAGTGTGTGTGTTTCTATCTGTGTGAGTGAGTGTGTGTGTTTCTACCTGTGTGAGTGTGTGTGTTTCTATCTGTGTGAGTGTGTGTCTGTTTCTATCCGTGTGAGTGTGTGTGTGTTTCTATCTGTGTGAGTGTGTGTGTTTCTATCTGTGTGAGTGTGTGTGTGTTTCTATCTGTGTGAGTGTGTGTGTTTCTATCTGTGTAAGTGTGTGTGTTTCTATCTGTGTGTGTGTGTGTGTTTCTATCTGTGTGTGTGAGTGTGTGTTTCTACCTGTGTGAGTGTGTGTGTTTCTATCTGTGCGAGTGAGTGTGTGTGTTTCTACCTGTGTGAGTGTGTGTGTTTCTATCTGTGTGTGTGCGTCTGTTTCTATCCGTGTGAGTGTGTGTGTTTCTATCTGTGTGAGTGTGTGTGTTTCTATCTGTGTGAGTGTGTGTGTTTCTATCTGTGTGAGTGTGTGTGTGTTTCTATCCGTGTGAGTGTGTGTGTTTCTATCTGTGTGAGTGTGTGTGTTTCTATCTGTGTGAGTGTGTGTCTGTTTCTATCCGTGTGAGTGTGTGTGTTTCTATCTCTGTGAGTGTGTGTGTTTCTATCTGTGTGAGTGTGTGTGTTTCTATCTGTGTAAGTATGTCTGTGTTTCTATCTGTGTGTGTGTGTGTGTGTGTTTCTATCTGTGTGAGTGTTTGTGTGTTTCTATCTGTGTGTGTGTATGTGTTTCTATCTGTGTGTGTGTGTGTGTGTTTCTATCTGTGTGAGTGTTTGTGTGTTTCTATCTGTGCGAGTGTGTGTGTGTTTCTATCTGTGTGAGTGTGTGTGTGTTTCTATCTGTGTGAGTGTGTGTGTGTTTCTATCTGTGTGTGTGTGAGTGTTTCTATCTGTGTGAGTGTGTGTGCGTTTCTATCGATGTGAGTGAGTGTGTGTGTTTCTGTGTGAGTGAGTGTGTGTTTCTATCTGTGTGAGTGAGTGTATGTTTCTATCTGTGTGTGTGTGTGTGTGTTTCTATCTGTGTGAGTGTGAGTGCGTTTCTATCGATGTGAGTGAGTGTGTGTGTTTCTATCTGTGTGAGTGAGTGTGTGTTTCTATCTGTGTGAGTGTGTGTGCGATTCTATCGGTGTGAGTGAGTGTGTGTGTTTCTATCTGTGTGAGTGAGTGTGTGTTTCTATCTGTGTGAGAGTGTGTGTTTCTATCTGTGTGTGTGTGAGGGTTTCTATCTGTGTGAGTGAGTGTGTGTGTGTTTCTATCTGTATGTGTGTGTGTGTGTTTCTATCTGTGTGTGTGTGTGTGTGTGTGTGTGTTTCTATCTGTGTGTGTGTGTGTGTTTCTATCTGTGTGAGTGTGTGTGCGTTTCTATCGATGTGAGTGACTGTGTGTGTTTCTATCTGTGTGAGTGAGTGTGTGTTTCTATCTGTGTGTGTGTGTGTGTTTCTATCTGTGTGAGTGAGTGTGTGTTTCTATCTGTGTGTGTGTGTGTGTTTCTATCTGTGTGAGTGAGTGTGTGTTTCTATCTGTGTGTGTGTTTCTATCTGTGTGAGTGTGTGTGCGTTTCTATCGATGTGAGTGAGTGTGTGTGTTTCTATCTGTGTGAGTGAGTGTGTGTTTCTATCTGTGTGTGTGTGTGTGTTTCTATCTGTGTGAGTGAGTGTATGTTTCTATCTGTGTGTGTGAGTGTGTTTCTATCTGTGTGTGTGTGTGTGTTTCTATCTGTGTGAGTGTGTGTGCGTTTCTATCGATGTGAGTGAGTGTGTGTGATTCTATCTGTGTGAGTGAGTGTGTGTTTCTATCTGTGTGAGTGAGTGTGTGTTTCTATCTGTGTGAGAGTGTGTGTTTCTATCTGTGTGTGTGTGAGGGTTTCTATCTGTGTGAGTGAGTGTGTGTGTGTTTCTATCTGTGTGAGTGTGTGTGTGTTTCTAACTATGTGAGAGTGTGTGTGATTCTATCTGTGTGAGTGTGTGTGTTTCTATCTGTGTGAGTGTGTGTGTGTTTCTATCTGTGTGTGTGAGGGTTTCTATCTGTGTGAGTGAGTGTGTGTGTGTTTCTATCTGTGTGAGTGTGTGTGTGTTTCTATCTGTGTGTGAGTGTGTGTGTGTTTCTATCTGTGTGAGTGTGTGTGTGTGTTTCTATCTGTGTGAGTGTGTGTATGTTTCTATCTGTGTGAGTGTGTGTGTGTTTCTATCTGTGTGAGTGTGTGTGTGTGTTTCTATCTGTGTGAGTGTGTGTATGTTTCTATCTGTGTGAGTGTGTGTGTGTTTCAACTGTGTGTGTGTGTTTCTAACTGTGTGTGTGTGTGTTTCTATCTGTGTGAGTGTGTGTGTTTCTATCAGTGTGAGTGTTTGTGTGTTTCTATCTGTGTGTGTGTATGTGTTTCTATCTGTGTGTGTGTGTGTGTGTTTCTATCTGTGTGAGTGTTTGTGTGTTTCTATCTGTGCGAGTGTGTGTGTGTTTCTATCTGTGTGAGTGTGTGTGTGTTTCTATCTGTGTGAGTGTGTGTGTGTTTCTATCTGTGTGTGTGTGAGTGTTTCTATCTGTGTGAGTGTGTGTGCGTTTCTATCGATGTGAGTGAGTGTGTGTGTTTCTGTGTGAGTGAGTGTGTGTTTCTATCTGTGTGAGTGAGTGTATGTTTCTATCTGTGTGTGTGTGTGTGTTTCTATCTGTGTGAGTGTGAGTGCGTTTCTATCGATGTGAGTGAGTGTGTGTGTTTCTATCTGTGTGAGTGAGTGTGTGTTTCTATCTGTGTGAGTGTGTGTGCGATTCTATCGGTGTGAGTGAGTGTGTGTGTTTCTATCTGTGTGAGTGAGTGTGTGTTTCTATCTGTGTGAGAGTGTGTGTTTCTATCTGTGTGTGTGTGAGGGTTTCTATCTGTGTGAGTGAGTGTGTGTGTGTTTCTATCTGTATGTGTGTGTGTGTGTTTCTATCTGTGTGTGTGTGTGTGTGTGTGTGTGTTTCTATCTGTGTGTGTGTGTGTGTTTCTATCTGTGTGAGTGTGTGTGCGTTTCTATCGATGTGAGTGACTGTGTGTGTTTCTATCTGTGTGAGTGAGTGTGTGTTTCTATCTGTGTGTGTGTGTGTGTTTCTATCTGTGTGAGTGAGTGTGTGTTTCTATCTGTGTGTGTGTGTGTGTTTCTATCTGTGTGAGTGAGTGTGTGTTTCTATCTGTGTGTGTGTTTCTATCTGTGTGAGTGTGTGTGTGTTTCTATCTGTGTGTGTGTGAGTGTTTCTATCTGTGTGAGTGTGTGTGCGTTTCTATCGATGTGAGTGAGTGTGTGTGTTTCTGTGTGAGTGAGTGTGTGTTTCTATCTGTGTGAGTGAGTGTATGTTTCTATCTGTGTGTGTGTGTCTGTTTCTATCCGTGTGAGTGTGTGTGTTTCTATCTGTGTGAGTGTGTATGTTTCTATCTGTGTGTGTGTGTCTGTTTCTATCCGTGAGAGTGTGTGTGTTTCTATCTGTGTGAGTGTGTGTGTTTCTATCTGTGTGTGTGTATGTGTGTGTTTCTATCTGTGTGAGTGTCTGTGTGTGTTTCTATCTGTGTGAGTGTCTGTGTTTCTACCTCTGTGAGTGCGTGTGTGTGTTTCTATCTGTTTGAGTGTGTGTGTGTTTCGATCTGTGTGAGAGTGTGTGTGTTTCTATCTGTGTGTGTGTGTGTGTGTCTATCTGTGTGAGTGAGTGTGTGTTTCTATCTGTGTGAGAGTGTGTGTGTGTCTATCTGTGTGAGTGAGTGTGTGTTTCTATCTGTGTGTGTGTGTGTGTGTTTCTATCTGTGTGAGTCTGTGTGTGTTTCTATCTGTGTGAGAGTGTGTGTTTCTACCTGTGTGTGTGTATGTTTCTCTCTGTGTGACTGTGTGTGTGTTTCTACCTGTGTGAGTGTGTGTGTGTTTCTTTCTGTGTGAGTGTCTGTGTTTCTACCTGTGTGAGTGTGTGTGTTTCTATCTGTTTGAGTGTGTGTGTGTTTCTATCTGTGTGAGTGTGTGTGTTTCCACCTGTGTGAGTGTGTGTGTTTCTATCTGTGTGAGTTTGTGTGTTTCTATCAGTGTGTGTGTGTGTGTTTCTATCTGTGTGAGTGTGTGTGTGTTTCTATCTGTGTGAGTGTGTGTGTTTCTATCTGTGTAAGTGTGAGTGTTTCTATCTGTGTGTGTGTCTTTGTTTCTATCAGTGTGAGCGTGTGTGTGTTTCTTCCTGTGTGTGTGTGTGTGTTTCTATCTGTGTGAGTGTGTGTGTTTCTATCTGTGTGAGTGAGTGTGTGTGTTTCTACCTGTGTGAGTGTGTGTGTTTCTATCTGTGTGAGTGTGTGTCTGTTTCTATCCGTGTGAGTGTGTGTGTGTTTCTATCTGTGTGAGTGTGTGTGTTTCTATCTGTGTGAGTGTTTGTGTGTTTCTATCTGTGTGAGTGTGTGTGTGTTTCTATCTGTGTGAGTGTGTGTGTTTCTATCTGTGTAAGTGTGTGTGTTTCTATCTGTGTGTGTGTGTGTGTGTTTCTATCTGTGTGTGTGAGTGTGTGTTTCTACCTGTGTGAGTGTGTGTGTTTCTATCTGTGCGAGTGAGTGTGTGTGTTTCTACCTGTGTGAGTGTGTGTGTTTCTATCTGTGTGTGTGCGTCTGTTTCTATCCGTGTGAGTGTGTGTGTTTCTATCTGTGTGAGTGTGTGTGTTTCTATCTGTGTGAGTGTGTGTGTTTCTATCTGTGTGAGTGTGTGTGTGTTTCTATCCGTGTGAGTGTGTGTGTTTCTATCTGTGTGAGTGTGTGTGTTTCTATCTGTGTGAGTGTGTGTCTGTTTCTATCCGTGTGAGTGTGTGTGTTTCTATCTCTGTGAGTGTGTGTGTTTCTATCTGTGTGAGTGTGTGTGTTTCTATCTGTGTAAGTGTGTCTGTGTTTCTATCTGTGTGTGTGTGTGTGTGTGTTTCTATCTGTGTGAGTGTTTGTGTGTTTCTATCTGTGTGTGTGTATGTGTTTCTATCTGTGTGTGTGTGTGTGTGTTTCTATCTGTGTGAGTGTTTGTGTGTTTCTATCTGTGCGAGTGTGTGTGTGTTTCTATCTGTGTGAGTGTGTGTGTGTTTCTATCTGTGTGAGTGTGTGTGTGTTTCTATCTGTGTGTGTGTGAGTGTTTCTATCTGTGTGAGTGTGTGTGCGTTTCTATCGATGTGAGTGAGTGTGTGTGTTTCTGTGTGAGTGAGTGTGTGTTTCTATCTGTGTGAGTGAGTGTATGTTTCTATCTGTGTGTGTGTGTGTGTTTCTATCTGTGTGAGTGTGAGTGCGTTTCTATCGATGTGAGTGAGTGTGTGTGTTTCTATCTGTGTGAGTGAGTGTGTGTTTCTATCTGTGTGAGTGTGTGTGCGATTCTATCGGTGTGAGTGAGTGTGTGTGTTTCTATCTGTGTGAGTGAGTGTGTGTTTCTATCTGTGTGAGAGTGTGTGTTTCTATCTGTGTGTGTGTGAGGGTTTCTATCTGTGTGAGTGAGTGTGTGTGTGTTTCTATCTGTATGTGTGTGTGTGTGTTTCTATCTGTGTGTGTGTGTGTGTGTGTGTGTGTGTTTCTATCTGTGTGTGTGTGTGTGTTTCTATCTGTGTGAGTGTGTGTGCGTTTCTATCGATGTGAGTGACTGTGTGTGTTTCTATCTGTGTGAGTGAGTGTGTGTTTCTATCTGTGTGTGTGTGTGTGTTTCTATCTGTGTGAGTGAGTGTGTGTTTCTATCTGTGTGTGTGTGTGTGTTTCTATCTGTGTGAGTGAGTGTGTGTTTCTATCTGTGTGTGTGTTTCTATCTGTGTGAGTGTGTGTGTGTTTCTATCTGTGTGTGTGTGAGTGTTTCTATCTGTGTGAGTGTGTGTGCGTTTCTATCGATGTGAGTGAGTGTGTGTGTTTCTGTGTGAGTGAGTGTGTGTTTCTATCTGTGTGAGTGAGTGTATGTTTCTATCTGTGTGTGTGTGTGTGTTTCTATCTGTGTGAGTGTGAGTGCGTTTCTATCGATGTGAGTGAGTGTGCGTGTTTCTATCTGTGTGAGTGAGTGTGTGTTTCTATCTGTGTGAGTGTGTGTGCGATTCTATCGGTGTGAGTGAGTGTGTGTGTTTCTATCTGTGTGAGTGAGTGTGTGTTTCTATCTGTGTGAGAGTGTGTGTTTCTATCTGTGTGTGTGTGAGGGTTTCTATCTGTGTGAGTGAGTGTGTGTGTGTTTCTATCTGTATGTGTGTGTGTGTGTTTCTATCTGTGTGTGTGTGTGTGTGTGTGTGTGTTTCTATCTGTGTGTGTGTGTGTGTTTCTATCTGTGTGAGTGTGTGTGCGTTTCTATCGATGTGAGTGACTGTGTGTGTTTCTATCTGTGTGAGTGAGTGTGTGTTTCTATCTGTGTGTGTGTGTGTGTTTCTATCTGTGTGAGTGAGTGTGTGTTTCTATCTGTGTGTGTGTGTTTCTATCTGTGTGAGTGAGTGTGTGTTTCTATCTGTGTGTGTGTTTCTATCTGTGTGAGTGTGTGTGCGTTTCTATCGATGTGAGTGAGTGTGTGTGTTTCTATCTGTGTGAGTGAGTGTGTGTTTCTATCTGTGTGTGTGTGTGTGTTTCTATCTGTGTGAGTGAGTGTATGTTTCTATCTGTGTGTGTGAGTGTGTTTCTATCTGTGTGTGTGTGTGTGTTTCTATCTGTGTGAGTGTGTGTGCGTTTCTATCGATGTGAGTGAGTGTGTGTGATTCTATCTGTGTGAGTGAGTGTGTGTTTCTATCTGTGTGAGTGAGTGTGTGTTTCTATCTGTGTGAGAGTGTGTGTTTCTATCTGTGTGTGTGTGAGGGTTTCTATCTGTGTGAGTGAGTGTGTGTGTGTTTCTATCTGTGTGAGTGTATGTGTGTTTCTAACTATGTGAGAGTGTGTGTGTTTCTATCTGTGTGAGTGTGTGTGTTTCTATCTGTGTGAGTGTGTGTGTGTTTCTATCTGTGTGTGTGAGGGTTTCTATCTGTGTGAGTGAGTGTGTGTGTGTTTCTATCTGTGTGAGTGTGTGTGTGTTTCTATCTGTGTGTGAGTGTGTGTGTGTTTCTATCTGTGTGAGTGTGTGTGTGTGTTTCTATCTGTGTGAGTGTGTGTATGTTTCTATCTGTGTGAGTGTGTGTGTGTTTCTATCTGTGTGAGTGTGTGTGTGTGTTTCTATCTGTGTGAGTGTGTGTATGTTTCTATCTGTGTGAGTGTGTGTGTGTTTTAACTGTGTGTGTGTGTTTCTAACTGTGTGTGTGTGTGTTTCTATCTGTGTGAGTGTGTGTGTTTCTATCAGTGTGAGTGTGTGTGTGTTTCTATCTCTGTGAGTGTGTGTGTGTTTCTATCAGTGTGAGTGAGTGTGTTTCTATCAGTGTGAGTGTGTGTTTCTCTCTGTGTGATTGTGTGTGTGTTTCTATCTGTGTGATTGTGTGTGTGTTTCTATCTGTGTGTGTGTGTGTGTGTGTGTGTGTTTCTATCTGTGCGAGTGAGTGTGTGTGTTTCTATCTGTGTGAGTGAGTGTGTGTGTTTCTATCTGTGTGTGTGTGTGTGTTTCTATCTGTGTGAGTGTGTGTGTGTTTCTATCTGTGTGAGTGTGTGTTTCTCTCTGTGTGATTGTGTGTGTGTATCTATCTGTGTGATTGTGTGTGTGTTTCTATCTGTGTGTGTGTGTGTGTGTGTGTGTGTGTTTCTATCTGTGCGAGTGAGTGTGTGTGTTTCTATCTGTGTGAGTGAGTGTGTGTGTTTCTATCTGTGTGTGTGTGTGTGTTTCTATCTGTGTGAGTGTGTGTGTGTTTCTATCTGTGTGTGTGTGTGTGTGTGTGTTTCTATCTGTGTGAGTGTGTTTATGTTTCTATCTGTGTGAGTGTGTGTGTGTTTTAACTGTGTGTGTGTGTTTCTAACTGTGTGTGTGTGTGTGTTTCTATCTGTGTGAGTGTGTGTGTTTCTATCAGTGTGAGTGTGTGTGTGTTTCTATCTCTGTGAGTGTGTGTGTGTTTCTATCAGTGTGAGTGAGTGTGTTTCTATCAGTGTGAGTGTGTGTTTCTCTCTGTGTGATTGTGTGTGTGTTTCTATCTGTGTGATTGTGTGTGTGTTTCTATCTGTGTGTGTGCGTGTGTGTGTGTGTTTCTATCTGTGCGAGTGAGTGTGTGTGTTTCTATCTGTGTGAGTGAGTGTGTGTGTTTCTATCTGTGTGTGTGTGTGTGTTTCTATCTGTGTGAGTGTGTGTGTGTTTCTATCTGTGTGAGTGTGTGTGTTTCTATCTGTGTGTGTGTGTGTGTGTGTGTTTCTATCTGTGTGAGTGTGTGTGTGTTTCTATCTGTGTGAGTGTGTGTGTGTTTCTATCTGTGTGAGAGATGGTGTGTTTCTATCTGTGTGTGTGTGTGTGTGTGTTTCTATCTGTGTGTGTGTGTTTCTATCTGTGTGTGTGTGTGTGTGTTTCTATCTGAGAGAGTGTGTGTGTGTTTCTATCTGTGTGAGTGTGTGTGTGTTTCTATCTGTGTGAGTGTGTGTGTTTCTATCTGTGTGTGTGTGTGTGTTTCTATCTGTGTGTGAGTGTGTGTGTTTCTATCTGTGTGTGTGTGTGTGTGTTTCTATCTGTGTGAGTGTGTGTGTGTTTCTATCTGTGTGTGTGAGGGTTTCTATCTGTGTGAGTGAGTGTGTGTGTGTTTCTATCTGTGTGAGTGTGTGTGTGTTTCTATCTGTGTGTGAGTGTGTGTGTGTTTCTATCTGTGTGAGTGTGTGTGTGTGTTTCTATCTGTGTGAGTGTGTGTATGTTTCTATCTGTGTGAGTGTGTGTGTGTTTCTATCTGTGTGAGTGTGTGTGTGTGTTTCTATCTGTGTGAGTGTGTGTATGTTTCTATCTGTGTGAGTGTGTGTGTGTTTTAACTGTGTGTGTGTGTTTCTAACTGTGTGTGTGTGTGTTTCTATCTGTGTGAGTGTGTGTGTTTCTATCAGTGTGAGTGTGTGTGTGTTTCTATCTCTGTGAGTGTGTGTGTGTTTCTATCAGTGTGAGTGAGTGTGTTTCTATCAGTGTGAGTGTGTGTTTCTCTCTGTGTGATTGTGCGTGTGTTTCTATCTGTGTGATTGTGTGTGTGTTTCTATCTGTGTGTGTGTGTGTGTGTGTGTTTCTATCTGTGCGAGTGAGTGTGTGTGTTTCTATCTGTGTGAGTGAGTGTGTGTGTTTCTATCTGTGTGTGTGTGTGTGTTTCTATCTGTGTGAGTGTGTGTGTGTTTCTATCTGTGTGAGTGTGTGTTTCTCTCTGTGTGATTGTGTGTGTGTATCTATCTGTGTGATTGTGTGTGTGTTTCTATCTGTGCGTGTGTGTGTGTGTGTGTGTGTGTTTCTATCTGTGCGAGTGAGTGTGTGTGTTTCTATCTGTGTGAGTGAGTGTGTGTGTTTCTATCTGTGTGTGTGTGTGTGTTTCTATCTGTGTGAGTGTGTGTGTGTTTCTATCTGTGTGTGTGTGTGTTTCTATCTGTGTGAGTGTGTGTATGTTTCTATCTGTGTGAGTGTGTGTGTGTTTTAACTGTGTGTGTGTGTTTCTAACTGTGTGTGTGTGTGTGTTTCTATCTGTGTGAGTGTGTGTGTTTCTATCAGTGTGAGTGTGTGTGTGTTTCTATCTCTGTGAGTGTGTGTGTGTTTCTATCAGTGTGAGTGAGTGTGTTTCTATCAGTGTGAGTGTGTGTTTCTCTCTGTGTGATTGTGTGTGTGTTTCTATCTGTGTGATTGTGTGTGTGTTTCTATCTGTGTGTGTGCGTGTGTGTGTGTGTTTCTATCTGTGCGAGTGAGTGTGTGTGTTTCTATCTGTGTGAGTGAGTGTGTGTGTTTCTATCTGAGTGTGTGTGTGTGTTTCTATCTGTGTGAGTGTGTGTGTGTTTCTATCTGTGTGAGTGTGTGTGTTTCTATCTGTGTGTGTGTGTGTGTGTGTGTTTCTATCTGTGTGAGTGTGTGTGTGTTTCTATCTGTGTGAGTGTGTGTGTGTTTCTATCTGTGTGTGTGTGAGGGTTTCTATCTGTGTGAGAGATGGTGTGTTTCTATCTGTGTGTGTGTGTGTGTGTGTGTGTTTCTATCTGTGTGAGTGTGTGTGTGTTTCTATCTGTGTAAGTGTGTGTGTGTTTCTATCTGTGTGAGAGATGGTGTGTTTCTATCTGTGTGTGTGTGTGTGTGTGTTTCTATCTGTGTGTGTGTGTTTCTATCTGTGTGTGTGTGTGTGTGTTTCTATCTGAGAGAGTGTGTGTGTGTTTCTATCTGTGTGAGTGTGTGTGTGTTTCTATCTGTGTGAGTGTGTGTGTTTCTATCTGTGTGTGTGTGTGTGTTTCTATCTGTGTGTGAGTGTGTGTGTTTCTATCTGTGTGTGTGTGTGTGTGTTTCTATCTGTGTGAGTGTGTGTGTGTTTCTATCTGTGTGAGTGTGTGTGTTTCTATCTGTGTGAGTGTGTGTGTGTTTCTATCTGTGTGAGAGTGTGTGTGTTTCTATCTGTGTGTGTGTGTGTGTGTTTCTATCTGTGTGAGAGTGTGTGTGTTTCTATCTGTGTGAGTGAGTGTGTTTTTCTATCTGTGTGTGTGTGTGTGTGTTTCTATCTGTGTGAGTCTGTGTGTGTTTCTATCTGTGTGACTGTGTGTGTGTTTCTATCTGTGTGTGTGTGTGTGTGTTTCTATCTGTGTGAGAGTGTGTGTGTTTCTATCTGTGTGAGTGAGTGTGTTTTTCTATCTGTGTGAGAGTGTGTGTGTTTCTATCTGTGTGAGTGAGTGTGTTTTTCTATCTGTGTGTGTGTGTGTGTTTCTTTCTGTGTGAGTGTCTGTGTGTTTCTATCTGTGTGAGTGTGTGTGTTTCTATCTGTTTGAGTGTGTGTGTGTTTCTATCTGTGTGAGTGTGTGTGTTTCCACCTGTGTGAGTGTGTGTGTTTCTATCTGTGTGAGTTTGTGTGTTTCTATCAGTGTGTGTGTGTGTGTTTCTATCTGTGTGAGTGCGTGTGTGTTTCTATCTGTGTGAGTGTGTGTGTTTCTATCTGTGTAAGTGTGTGTGTTTCTATCTGTGTGAGTGTGTGTGTGTTTCTATCTGTGTGAGTGTGTGTGTTTCTATCTGTGTAAGTGTGTCTTTGTTTCTATCAGTGTGAGCGTGTGTGTGTTTCTTCCTGTGTGTGTGTGTGTGTTTCTATCTGTGTGAGTGAGTGTGTGTGTTTCTACCTGTGTGAGTGTGTGTGTTTCTATCTGTGTGAGTGTGTGTCTGTTTCTATCCGTGTGAGTGTGTGTGTGTTTCTATCTGTGTGAGTGTGTGTGTTTCTATCTGTGTGAGTGTGTGTGTGTTTCTATCTGTGTGAGTGTGTGTGTTTCTATCTGTGTGTGTGTGTGTGTTTCTATCTGTGTGTGTGAGTGTGTGTGTTTCTACCTGTGTGAGTGTGTGTGTTTCTATCTGTGTGAGTGAGTGTGTGTGTTTCTACCTGTGTGAGTGTGTGTGTTTCTATCTGTGTGTGTGTGTCTGTTTCTATCCGTGTGAGTGTGTGTGTTTCTATCTGTGTGAGTGTGTGTGTTTCTATCCGTGTGAGTGTGTGTTTGTTTCTATCTGTGTGAGTGTGTGTGTGTGTTTCTATCTGTGTGTGCGTATGTGATTCTATCTGTGTGAGTGTGTGTGTGTTTCTATCTGTGTGAGTGTGTGTGTTTCTATCTGTGTAAGTGTGTGTGTTTCTATCTGTGTAAGTGTGTCTGTGTTTCTATCTGTGTGTGTGTGTGTGTGTGTGTGTGTGTTTCTATCTGTGTGAGTGTTTGTGTGTTTCTATCTGTGTGTGTGTATGTGTTTCTATCTGTGTGTGTGTGTGTGTGTTTCTATCTGTGTGAGTGTTTGTGTGTTTCTATCTGTGCGAGTGTGTGTGTGTTTCTATCTGTGTGAGTGTGTGTGTGTTTCTATCTGTGTGTGTGTGTGTGTGTGTCTATTTCTATCTGTGTGAGTGTGTGTGTTTCTATCTTTGTGAGTGTGTGTGTGTTTCTATCTGTGTGAGAGTGTGTGTGTTTCTATCTGTGTGTGTGTGTGTGTGTTTCTATCTGTGTGTGTGTGTGTGTGTGTGTGTGTTTCTATCTGTGTGTGTGTGTGTTTCTATCTGTGTGTGTGTGTGTGTTTCTATCTGTGTGAGTGTGTGTGTTTCTATCTGTGTGAGAGTTTGTGTGTTTCTATCTGTGTGTGTGTGTGTGTTTCTATCTGTGTGAGAGTTTGTGTGTTTCTATCTGTGTGTGTGTGTGTGTGTGTTTCTATCTGTGTGAGAGATTGTGTGTTTCTATCTGTGTGAGAGTTTGTGTGTTTCTATCTGTGTGTGTGTGTGTGTTTCTATCTGTGTGAGAGTTTGTGTGTTTCTATCTGTGTGTGTGTGTGTGTGTTTCTATCTGTGTGAGTGTGTGTGTTTCTATCTGTGTGAGAGTGTGTGTGTTTCTATCTGTGTGTGAGTGTGTGTGTGTTTCTATCTGTGTGAGTGTGTGTGTGTTTCTATCTGTGTGAGTGAGTGTGTGTTTCTATCTGTGTGTGTGTGTGTGTGTTTCTATCTGTGTGAGTCTGTGTGTGTTTCTATCTGTGTGACTGTGTGTGTGTTTCTACCTGTGTGAGTGTGTGTGTTTCTTTCTGTGTGAGTGTCTGTGTTTCTACCTGTGTGAGTGAGTGTGTGTGTTTCTATCTGTTTGAGTGTGTGTGTGTTTCTATCTGTGTGAGTGTGTGTGTTTCCACCTGTGTGAGTGTGTGTGTTTCTATCTGTGTGAGTTTGTGTGTTTCTATCAGTGTGTGTGTGTGTGTTTCTATCTGTGTGAGTGTGTGTGTGTTTCTATCTGTGTGAGTGTGTGTGTTTCTATCTGTGTAAGTGTGTGTGTTTCTATCTGTGTGAGTGTGTGTGTGTTTCTATCTGTGTGAGTGTGTGTGTTTCTATCTGTGTAAGTGTGTCTTTGTTTCTATCAGTGTGAGCGTGTGTGTGTTTCTATCTGTGTGAGTGTGTGTGTTTCTATCAGTGTGAGTGAGTGTGTGTTTCTTCCTGTGTGTGTGTGTGTGTTTCTATCTGTGTGAGTGTGTGTGTTTCTATCTGTGTGAGTGAGTGTGTGTGTTTCTACCTGTGTGAGTGTGTGTGTTTCTATCTGTGTGAGTGTGTGTCTGTTTCTATCCGTGTGAGTGTGTGTGTGTTTCTATCTGTGTGAGTGTGTGTGTTTCTATCTGTGTGAGTGTGTGTGTGTTTCTATCTGTGTGAGTGTGTGTGTTTCTATCTGTGTAAGTGTGTGTGTTTCTATCTGTGTGTGTGTGTGTGTTTCTATCTGTGTGTGTGAGTGTGTGTGTTTCTATCTGTGTGAGTGAGTGTGTGTGTTTCTACCTGTGTGAGTGTGTGTGTTTCTATCTGTGTGTGTGTGTCTGTTTCTATCCGTGTGAGTGTGTGTGTTTCTATCTGTGTGAGTGTGTGTGTTTCTATCTGTGTGAGTGTGTGTGTTTCTGTCTGTGTGAGTGTGTGTGTGTTTCTATCCGTGTGAGTGTGTGTGTTTCTATCTGTGTGAGTGTGTGTGTTTCTATCTGTGTGAGTGTGTGTGTTTCTATCTCTGTGAGTGTGTGTGTTTCTATCTGTGTGAGTGTGTGTGTTTCTATCTGTGTAAGTGTGTCTGTGTTTCTATCAGTGTGTGTGTGTGTGTGTGTTTCTATCTGTGTGAGTGTGTGTGTGTTTCTATCTGTGTGAGTGTGTGTGTTTCTATCTGTGTGAGTGTGTGTGTGTTTCTATCTGTGTCTGTATGTGTGTGTTTCTATCGTTATGTGTGTGTGTGTTTCTATTTGTGTGTGTGTGTGTGTGTTTCTATCTGTCTGTGTATGTGTGTGTTTCTATCTGTATGTGTGTGTGTGTGTTTCTATCTGTGTGTGTGTGTGTGTTTCTATCTGTATGTGTGTGTGTGTTTCTATCAGTGTGAGTGTGTTTCTATCTGTGTGAGTGTGTGTTTCTATCTGTGTGAGTGTGTGTGTTTCTATCTGTGTGAGTGTGTGTGTGTGTTTCTATCTGTGTGTGTGTGTGTTTCTATCTGTGTGTGTTTTTCTATCTGTGTGAGTGTGTATGTTTCTATCTGTGTGTGTGTGTGTGTGTGTGTTTCTATCTGTGTGTGTGTGTGTGTGTGTTTCTATCTGTGTGTGTGTGTGTGTGTTTCTATCTTTGTGAGTGTGTGTGTGTTTCTATCTGTATGAGAGTTGTGTGTGTGTTTCTATCTGTATGAGAGTGTGTCTGTTTGTATTACTGTGAGTGTGGGTGACGGTGACGGTTGGATTGGGTGAGGGTGCGTTGGAGTTGGTTAGTGTGAGTTTTGGAATGTGTGAGGGTTGTAGTAGGTGGGGGTGAGTTGGAGTGTGTGAGGGTAAGAGTTGGAGTTGGTGAGAGTGAGTTGGAGTGGCTGAGGGTGAGGGTTGGACTGGGTGAGGGTGAGAGTTGGAGTTGGTGAGGGTGACGGTCAGTTTGTGTGAGGGTGGGATTGTGTGTGGTTGAGGGTGAGGGTCGTAGTGGGCGAGGGTGAGGGTTGGAATGGGCGAGAGTGAGGGTCGGAGTGAGCGAGGGTGAGGGTCAGAGTGGGTGAGGGTGAGGGTCAGAGTGGGTGCGGGTGAGGGTCAGAGTGGGTGAGGGTGAGGGTTGAGGTGGGCAAGGGTGATGGTCGGAGTGGGTGAGTATCAGAGAGGGTGAGGGTATGGGTCGGAAAGGGTGAGGGTGAGGGTTGGTGTGGGCGAGGGTCGGAGTGGGCGAGGGTGAGGGTCAGTGTGGGTGAGGGTGAGTGTCGGAGTGGGTGAGGTTGAGGGTCGGAGTGGGCGAGGGTCAGGTTCGGAGTAGGCGAGGGTGAGGGTCGGTGTGGGTGAGGGTGAGGGTCGGTGTGGGCGAGTGTGAGTGTCGGAGTGGGTGAGGTTGAGGGTCGGAGTGGGCGAGGGTGAAGTTCGGATTAGGCGAGGGTGAGGGTCGGTGTGGGTGAGGGTGAGTGTTGGAGTGGGAGAGGGTGAGGGTCGGAGTGGGTGAGGGTCAGAGTGGGTGAGTGTCGGAGTGTGCGAGGGTGAGGGTCGGTGTTAGCGAGGGTGAGGGTCGATGTGGGTGAGGGTGAATGTCGGAGTGGGTGAGGGTGATGTTCGGAGTTGGTGAGGGTCAGAGTAGGTGAGTGTCGGAGTGGGCGAGTGTGAGGGTCGGTGTGGGCGAGGGTGAGGGTCGGAGTGGGCGAGGGTGAGGGTTGGAGTGGGCGAGTGTGAGGGTCGGAGTGGGCGAGGGTGAGGGTCGGTGTGGGCGAGGGTGAGGGTTGGAGTGGGCGAGGGTGAGGGTCGGTGTGGGCGAGGGTGAGGGTTGGAGTCGGTGAGGGTGAGGGTCGGAGTGGGCGAGGGTGAGGGTTTGAGTGGGCGAGGGTGAGGGTCGGAGTGGGCGAGGGTGAGGGTCGGTGTGGGCGAGGGTGAGGGTTGGTGTGGGTGAGGGTGAGGGTCGGAGTGAGCGAGGATGAGGGTCGGTGTGGGCGAGGGTGAGGGTTGGAGTGGGTGAGGGTGAGGGTCGGAGTGGGCGAGGGTGAGGGTCGGAGTGGGCGAGGGTGAGGGTCGGAGTGAGCGAGGGTGAAG
>JANJGN010001651.1:117500-120035 GCA_026770705.1 Isurus oxyrinchus | reverse complement strand
AGACCCCTGTCCCAAATATACAACCCTGTCCCAAATATACAACCCTGTCCCAAATATACAGACCCCTGTCCCAAATATACATCCCTGAACCAAATATACAACCCTGTCCCAAATATACAGACCCCTGTCCCAAATATACAGACCTCTGTCCCAAATATACAACCCTGTCCCAAATATACAACCCTGTCCCAAATATACAGACTCCTGACCTAAATATACATCCCTGTCCCAAATATACAACCCTGTCCCAAATAGACAGACCCCTGTCCCAAATATACAGACCCCTGTCCCAAATAAAGACCCTGTCCCAAATATACAACCCTGTCCGAAATATACAGACCCCTGTCCCAAATATACAGACCCCTGTCCCAAATATACAGACACTGTCCCAAATATACAACCCTGTCCCAAATATACAGACCCCTGTCCCAAATATACACACCCCTGTCCCAAATATACAGATACTGTCCCAAATATACAACCCTGTCCCAAATATACAGAGCCCTGTCCCAAATATACAGACCCCTGTCCCAAATATACACACCCCTGTCCCAAATATACAGATCCTGT
Source organism: Isurus oxyrinchus (assembly GCA_026770705.1). Lineage (NCBI taxonomy): Eukaryota > Metazoa > Chordata > Chondrichthyes > Lamniformes > Lamnidae > Isurus > Isurus oxyrinchus. Next base: position 119,465 of record JANJGN010001651.1, on the reverse strand, counting down.
CCCAAATATACAACCCTGTCCCAAATATACAGACCCTGTCCCAAATATACAGACCCCTGTCCCAAATGTACTGACCCCTGTCCCAAATGTACTGACCCCTGTCCCCAAATGTACTGACCCCTGTCCCAAATGTACAACCCCTGTCCCAAATATACAACCCCTGTCCCAAATATACAACCCCTGTCCCAAATATACAACCCCTGTCCCAAATATAGAGACTCCTATCCCAAATATACAAACCTGTCCCAAATTTACAGACTCGTCCCAAATATACAGAGCCCTCTCCCAAATATACAACCCCTGTCCCAAATATACACCCCCTGTCCCAAATATACAGACCCTGTCCCAAATATACAACCCTGTCCCAAATATACAGACCCCTGTCCCAAATATACAGACCCCTGTCCCAAATATACAGACCCCTGTCCAAAATATACAGGCCCCTGTCCCAAATATACAGACCCTGTCCCAAATATACAACCCTGTCCCAAAATACAGCCTCATGTCCCAAATATACAGACCCCTGTCCCAAATATACAGACCCCTGTCCCAAATATACATACCCTGTCCCAAATATACAACCCTGTCCCAAATATACAGACCCCTGTCCCAAATATACAGACCCCTGTCCCAAATAGAAAGACCCTTTTCCAAAATATACAACCCTGTCCAAATATACATACCCTGTCCCAAATATACATACCCTGTCCCAAATATACAGACCCCTATCCCAAATATACAGACCCTTGTCCCAAATATACAGACCCCTGTCCCAAATATATAACCCTGTCCCAAATATACAGACCCCTGTCCCAAATATACAGACCCCTGTCCCAAATATATAACCCTGTCCCAAATATACAGACCCCTGTCCTAAATATACAGACCCCTGTCCCAAATATACAGACCCTGTCCCAAATATACAACCCTGTCCCAAATATACAGACCCCGTCCCAAATATAAAGACCCTTTTCCAAAATATACAACCCTGTCCCAAATATACATACCCTGTCCCAAATATACAGACCCCTATCCCAAATAATCAGACCCTTGTCCCAAATATACAGACCCCTGTCCCAAATATACAGACCCCTGTCCCAAATATATAACCCTGTCCCAAATATACAGACCCCTGTCCTAAATATACAGACCCCTGTCCCAAATATACAGACCCTGTCCCAAATATACAGGCCCCTGTCCCAAATATACAAACCCCTGTCCCAAATATACAGAACCCTGTCCCAAATATACAACTCCTGTCCCAAATATACAGACCCCTGTCCTAAATATACAGACCCTGTCCCAAATATACAGACCCCAGTCCCAATTATACAGACCCCTGTCCCAAATATACAGACCCCTGTCCCAAATATACAGACCCTTGTCCCAAATATATAACCCTGTCCCAAATATACAGACCCCTGTCCCAAATATACAGACCCCGTCCCAAATATACAACCCTGTCCCAAATATACAACCCTGTCCCAAATATACAGATCCCTGTCCCAAATATACAGACCCCAGTCCCAATTATACAGACCCCTGTCCCAAATATAGACCCCTATCTCAAATATACAGACCCCTGTCCCGAATATACAGACCCTGTCCCAAATATACAACTCTGTCCCAAATATACAGACCCCTGTCCCAAATATACAGACCCCTGTCCCAAATATACAGACCCTTGTCCCAAATATATAACCCTGTCTCAAATATACGGACCCCTGTCCCAAATATACAGACCCTGTCCCAAATATACAACCCTGTCCCAATTATACAGACCCCTGTCCCAAATATACAGACCCCTGTCCCAAATATACAGACCCCTGTCCCAAATATACATACCCTGTCCCAATTATACAGTCCCCTGTCCCAAATATACAGACCCCTGTCCCAAAAAAAAAGACCCCTGTCCCAAATATACAGACCCCTGTCCCAAATATACAGACCCTTGTCCCAAATATA